>BMAO01021432.1:0-49555 GCA_019973975.1 Trichonephila clavata
TTTCTTCATACCAAAGGAATGTTTAACAAGGCCGCCTGTAACGTTAAATGAAAGCTTTGTTAGGAGACTTAAAAGATTTTTAAAGTTTACTTTGTTTAAGAGCATTACACCGTAGTAAAAATAACAACCATCTTTTAGGACCCATTATAAATTTTCAAGCCAGGCTGCGATTCCTGAATTTATCCTTCCTGGGATTTTCTATGACTAATTCCCTCTCCTCTGCACTATTAGGGTCAGCAAACCGTGGCTCTTTCTACAGACGGTTGCGGATCTTCAGACTTCTAGTTATATGAATAATTAATAAAAACAATTGTATCTACTAAAAATTATTGTTTTATTTTCTGTTTTTCCTTTATAATTATCTATTGAAATGATTTACCTTATTTGCATCTAAAATTAAACCTTTGACTGGCTTAAGATGTATGTATTAAATTGTTCTCCGTTGACATAGTGTACTGAGAATCAATGTAAATATTAAAATTAGTTGTAAAGCAGTAAAAGTCTAATTTATTGGTAAAAATGCCGCCAGAGAAGATATTTCTTAAAGTAACTTTCAGCAACGTTTGTTTTCTTTGCATACATGAGTTTGGGAGCACTTTTAAATATGAATAGAGATATACATAAAGAGGCTCAGTGGCCGAGTGGTAGCTTATGGTGCTTTCACACCACAGGTCCGGGGCTCCATCCTCGGGCTGGGCAAGATCGACTAAGCCTTTCATCTCTTCAGTGGGTCGATAAATGAGTACTGTTGCAAATTAAATATTATATGAATAGATGGCACTGCAAGTCATCTGAGAGATATACTTTGTTTAGCTTGTAGAGTCAGAGTTATATAATGTTCTTTGCGCTGTAAACATGTTTTCTATGTGTGTCGTCCAATAAACCAAAATGCCTAAGCAATGGACTGAATTATTGAAATTATGTAAAAATATAATGGAAATATACCTGTCTTACTGACCATGGAATCAAGGATTAAGGAATTATAGCAAGTATCAAGCTTTCTTGGGGGCTAAACACTGGGGGTTTCGCTTCACATTGACAACCTCATCGGGACATTCTGCTCATGCACCCAATGGTCACGTATACTGATATGGGCAGAGTAAGCCTTGGCCCTCATGGGCTGTTGTGTCATTGACTTTGAGACACACACATAAAACCTCAACAGAAGTGACAAAAACATATTCCATATTTTTTTATGTGCTTAAGAGCTAATAAAAAGAGAATTTAAATTATTTTTATATGCAAGGAAAATCAAAGTCAATAATAATTATTTGTGTGAACAGGAACTTTCAGAACTTTTTTCACGACTCTTGGAATCTTAATTCCAACATCAGGCTATTTTGACATTGGTTGCTCTCCATAGCACTAAAAATATCTTCGAAAGCTCTTAATTTTTTTGGAAGAAATGAAAAATGTTACACTTTGTGTAAATCTTTATTTAAATATTATAAACGAAAATGTTAATTGGAGTGCAATAGTCTTGATCGCGACTGCTACAGGAGGCCCTTCCCTACTCTGCGCATGGCAAAAGCATGCAGCTCTTTTGTATAAATGGCTCTTTGATACCTTAGTTATCTTTTTTTCCCTTACAACTATGCTCTCCAAAGTTTGTCGATCACTACTCTATACTGTTTAAAAGTTATCAGAAGAATTGAACTCTTCTTTTGAAATACTTTATAAAATACTTTTGAATCGAAATTATTTTTCGAAGATACATTTGTTTTCCGCTACTCTAAATAAAACTAATTATAACAAAATTAATGATACGTACATTATAGTTAAAAGACTTAAAGAAAAGAGAAATGGTTTTTATATATATATAAAACCAAAAAAAAATCTTTTTGATTTTTAACAAAGTGTCCTGTTTCTTTTCCGTCATGGTTTTTCATATTTGATATGGTATAAAGAAGGGTCATTTTTTTAATTCCTTTTTTATTGTCTCTCTTACTTTTATTGACAGCTTAAGACACACTCGTATTCTTTCCTTAAAATATACTGTTACCAAAACAATGAATACATAAATTGATTTTCGAATAAATATAGAATTAATTTTAGGAAAAAATGCAATGTGTGAAAAACATTTGATTTTTTGAAGTTTTTATTTAATGGCTTTAAAGAAGATTATTTCTACTTCAGTCAGATCTACAAATGCATTTGTTTCGAATTATAAGTTATAGTTTCAAAAACAGAAAATTTTCTCTCTATATACGTACAAAAGTTTTTCGTGATGCTGTAATAAATTTATTACTTCCTACCACAACAACACCAACGCTCATGATAATTTACAAGTTGACAACCCTATTTTCTACTGCTGAAAATTGACAACCATGTGGTTCGTTTCAGAAAATGTCACCAATCAGTTTGCGATAGTACTTTATTACAAGCTCGCATAGAAAAATATCGCAATGATTGCCTGATAAGAAAGGCGTTTTCTCTTACGAAGACTTTTCAACAATCAATGAAACTAATACTGAACTTTCAGGAACCTGCAAGAGTAGTAGGCTTCAAAATCTGAGGATTTAATCACTAGCAAGGAAGATTCAGCTTCAATGAATTTAACAAAGGGAAGAGGAATGTCAAGAACAAATTATTCGAAAAGAAATAAATAGAGCTACACGTATGTAAATTGGCAGTTTTACAATTTCAGCAATGTATGTAAACCGGTCGGTTCCTTGCTTCCTTGAAAACCACTTGTCTACTCTTCAGACCTAACTAGGTGTGGAAACTGAATAATCAGAAGACATGATTAACTCCTAATTATTTTATTGTCACCAAAATATCACAGACACAATAACAATCTTAACTTAAGATAACAGATCAGATAGTAGAGCGTGGAGGTGAGACTCAATAGCCAGGGATAATAATACGGACCCTCGACTGATTCCACGATAGCTTAAATGAGCTCAATATCAACCACGTCGCGTACTAATAAACTAGACTTATTTAAATATGATCTCGATATCTGTACTTTTATGAAGTTGAGTCCTACACTTGAACCTTGAAGGCAATCCTTATCTGATTAATCACCGTTGATTTTACTCAGTAATCTCCATTGATAAACTCAAATGCACTTAATCATTCCACGATCCTTCTTACCTCCAACTAACCAACTAACCCTACAACTAGCGAATACAGAATTTATATAATATAATTTAATTGCATAATCACGCTTTCTTCACTGCAGAAAGTTGGTTGAAATAAATATTTTCTAAAGAGTCCTGAAGTGGTGAGTAGAGCTGCATAGATCCGCTTTCGCTATAACAAGTTATATAACTTATACAATGGAGGTTGGTCCGCCGTTAGGTGGACAGGGGGTACCTATCCTTAGTAATTTTAAAATATATGAGCTGCTAGCACTTTTGAAGTTTTAATACAATTATTGAATGTAGGAAAAAGTGCTCTCAGTAGCTCTCATTTATTTCACCTGTTATTTTTAAAGTTATAGGTAATAAATGTAGTTTTAAATATTCGTTTTATAAATATTTCAAGCATATATATTTAGCAAAGTAAAGATAACCACCAGATTCAATCAAACCTTTATATCTTTCAACGTATACCCATTCGATATATCATAATTACGGCGTGCAATAACCAAATATACCAGAATTATCATGTGCTAACATGAGCTGATGTCAGGAAAAGGATAGAAAAAATTCTGTTCCTTTTAATAGAGGGGAAATAAACAACCTCTAGCGTATTTTTGCGTAAAATAAATTTAATTATCAGAATATCCTCCTTCGCACTGAGTAAACTTTTTCCCATCCAGAATCCAATTTATAAAATCAATTTTTTTTTTAAAGCTTTTATCTTCATTTTCAATATATTATAGAAAAAAAATTCTCGTTTCAAACTTCCTTATTCAACTATTTACCACGTATATGATTATTCAAAGATAAAAATAGGTAATGGAGGCATGTCTGATGAAAGGATCTCTACACTCCTACTTCACAAACTTCGTAACTTGGAGCATAGTCATGCATTATCCATTTACATATACTTACCAATACTTTTTATTTTATATAAACGTTTGATTGTTTTAATATTACTAGAGCATTTCTCCCAGCTGTTTCTATCTGGCAGCAGTCAAATGATATTTTGATTTGATGGTCCGCTTAATTTGGTGTCGTCTTCTACAAATTCAACCTTGGAAAAAAATTTTTTTAAACCATCTTTGAATCTTTCTTGATATACCAGCTGTCTTTTCTCCAAACGTAAGGCATTTTTTTACAACCTTTGTAGCAATGTTCTAAGTTTCAGAAAACAAACATGTATGCACTATAGTAGTTTTCATAAACATTTTTAAGGGTTAGAACTGCTTTTTAAATGAAAGTGAATGGTTCGAGATTCAGTTCATAACTGAAGTAAAACACATGCTAATATAACAGAAACAGTTCTTAGAGCTTTGTTTGATTGCAAGAGTAAACAATCCTTGAAATTAATATACGTTATAAAAACGATAAAATTTTCTTAGTTTTCAAATATAATTTTTTATGGAAGAAAAACCCATTATTTGTTAAATTATAATTCAAATGGATGAATAATGACACTTAATTACTTTGTTAAGGTTTATTATTTATTATTTCTTATTCAATATTTTTCTCTAAATATAGTCAATTTCCATAACTGAAAGCAAATCCTTGATTTCCTGAAACCTAATATAGCTACCATTTAATTGAACTGCACCTATCTTTTTATAAAATTTACCACAATTATTTAAGATTATAGTCTAAGCATGAATACTTATCTATGGTGTTATTGAATTCCACATAATGATTTATCCAAGGTATAATTGGAACATCAATTCAAAAGTAAAAATTAAAGTTTGCCTTTCTTAATGCCCATAATAAGATGTGCGACAGCCAGTTTTTTAATTTGATACCAAAATCCCCTATTTTTGCTTTTAAACCAAGAAACAAACTCAGTAATTATGTTGATCGTCCCACTTTTAAGTTATTAGGTTGTTCAGTTTTATGGGCTAAAAGAGCCTTTTTTTTTTGTAATGCAAATGCAAAAGCAATTTTATATATAGACGTATTATATTTTCTATCTTCTGCAAAATTTATCACATATGATACTCTTTTTCTAAAAGCTTCCAAGAACTGAATGTGGAAAATGAAATGTTTTTGTCTTACAAATCCTTACTTATTTTAAATTTGGGCTT
Organism: Trichonephila clavata; assembly: GCA_019973975.1. Taxonomy (NCBI): domain Eukaryota; kingdom Metazoa; phylum Arthropoda; class Arachnida; order Araneae; family Nephilidae; genus Trichonephila; species Trichonephila clavata. The sequence goes on from BMAO01021432.1 coordinate 5,162, forward strand.
GTGAAATCAAAAATATTAAATTTATCTAAATCTATTTTTAATCGTTTTTTCACGACTTAGATCTTCAATTTATTCTGAAAATATTCTTTTGAAATGAATAATATAAGTCATAAAAGATTTAATAAAAATAACTGAAATTATAAAGTTTATTTTATAAGAATTTACACAAGTTTTTACTAGACTTAACGTAATAATTCACATTAACACCACACTTCACATTATGAGTTTTAAAGGCAAATATTTTTTTTTTTAGTTTTGTACAATGGTCTGGTAACGAGAGTAGAACTTGAAACGATACTGCACTTTATAATTTCTGAACACCAAATGTGATGAGGGCTTAGAATTGAAATTAAACATATATAATAAGTTTCATGGTTCCCCATCCCAGTATCAAGGGAAATTTTGGATACTAAATCAGGATTTTTTTTACCACAGTTCCGTGATCTCCAGCCCTTTATAGTACACACACACAAACAAAACATGATTTAAATTTATGCCATTAAGTAAATTAGGGATAAAAATATAAAAGAGGTAAACTAATAAAACTAGGCAATTCTACTTTTTTATTAAGGTATCCGACTACTTGCGAACTTTTTTTTTAAAAAAAAAATGGAGATATGGGGATTTTTTTGTGGTTTTTAGATTTGATTAGTGCATTTTAAGAAAAATATGCTAAAATTAAGAAGAGAAAAAGAAATTGTGTTATTACTAAAATGGGTAAAAATTTACAAAAAGTAATATAAATGGGGCCCATTCAGTACCAAAATTTTATGAACAAATTTTCAACTTTTCAATTCTAATGTGTTGCTATGTTATTCATTTTTGAAATGACCTTCAGGATAAGAGATATTTTAATTTTTACAAAAACTAGAGCACTTTATCTTAGTTATTATATAAAATTGCTTTAAAAAAATAGTGAATATATTGACATAAGGGACTGTAAATTTTGTAATAAATCAGTGATTGATAAATCTGCAGGTTAAAACACTTCTACTATTATACAGAACATACACAAAAATTTCAGTTAATTATTTTCAAAGCTTTTTTAGCAATCGCTTTTCAGAAAAATCCCCATTTGAACATTTTCAAAAAAACACATTTCGAGTAAAACGCGTTTTAAAGTATGACATCTCGCTTAAAGTAATGGCATATGCTTTTACTAAAACAATTGTAGTTTTTGTTCTAGTGTACGGAAAATAATAAACTTCGTATTTTTATAAAGCTAATAAAATGACCTATAAAATAAAATCATAAAAAAATGTGTCAATTTTTAGCAAAATTCAAAATTTTAGGGTAGTCATATACCTTAAGGTCAGTGATCAAATTCCTGTTTAACTGCCTAGTTGTGACTTTAAAAACAGTTTCAAACCCATTCTTTACAAATTTCAGTTATTCCGGGAAAAAGGTGAATTATTTCGACGTAGCGATATATAAATGTTTGTTAAATTTAAATATTCGTTATATAAATATACGATATCACAAAACAGCTAATTAAACATTAAGTTTACCAAATAAGTAAAAGATTAATTTTAACAAGTAAAGTGTTTGAATTTTTATTATTCTGCTCATAATTGGCTTGTTTATTATAAAAAAATTACACTTTTTTTATTATTTAGAGAATCAATCATTCATTCTGTTACCTGTATCAAATAAAAATAATAATTTAATATTTCGAAAAATTGTGTGTATTCTTAATATTTCTATATCTTAATTTAGTGTTAAGAAGTAGTTTTATTTAAATGTAAATATCAGCTTCTACATTGATTTTAATTTTTATCCAAGTCATATGACTTGTTTTTAACGTGAATATACTAACAAGTTTGTTAAAATCCTAAAGTATTTTTGGAAGCATGATTTCTAGCTCGCATAAATAACAAATTGAAAACAATTCATGTGAAGTAATATCCTATGCAGAATACTTTGTAACAAATATACAAATATATCTATAAAGCTAGATGGTAAACAAGATGAATTAAACATATTTCGTGCATAATCCATATTTTATAAGCTTCTGTCCCAGCCATTTGCTGACAGTGAATAATTGCATGGATCACAATGACACACACAACTTTTGCACTGCAAGTAGTAATAATGGAAGGGAATTTCATTGTGTTCCTTCGAGCAATCCACTGAAAGTGTTTTTTTTTTTCGTTCAACATCAACCTCAGAAATAAGCTCATTAATATTTTTTTAAACTAAATATTTATCAGAAATATTGTATTTTTCTTAATTATGGTTCTACTTCGTTCTTTTGAACTTCCAGGATATACAAATATAGGGGGACTCTACTAAAATATTAAAATTTTTCTATAAACGTCATATTAGATTTAATCAGAATAGAATATCTTAAACACTCTAAAAGCAGTTTTTTTGTATATAGTTGCTCAAGAATAAATAGTATTTGCAGCATCCTAACAGCGATTACACTACAGCAATCATGAAGCAGTAAGATTTGTGCATAAAAGTTATTTCTTAAGAGAATGAATGCCGTAATCTCTCTCTTTATAAAAATAAGTAATTTAATCAAATGCACAAATTTCATTGCTAATAAAGCAATTTATGAAATAAAAATTTCAAAAAGCTATGCTATTCGATATGCAAAATGCAACTTCAAGAAAATATCAGAGCCAAATTTATTAGAAAGACAACATACAATATAAAGGTAAAATTATTGAAAATAACAGGCTTCTGTGAGACGAGGAAGATGAAGAAAACAACAGCCTAGAGTGCTGTTGCCACGGGTGTTAATAACCATTATTACACGCCGGTATTGAATGAAAGAGTTTTGGCTGTTTTGTTGGAGCATGGCAGTTGATGCTGCCTCCAAACATTGCGAAAATTGGTCTGGTGTGTCAATGGGTGGGGGGGGGGAGGCCAGCTAAATAGTTGTCGAATGATGGAATGGATGTGTTCAATACGTGATAAATCATAAGAACTGACACGCCAAAATGGTAATGTAATCTGATGGGTGAAGAAGTCTTGAAAATTGCGTATCACATGTAGTCACGCATTGTCCTGTTGGAATGTGGAAGTTCTGCAGGTAAGGGAAAACAACAGGATTAAGAACCTTAGATATATAGCGCTATTTGGTCATATTAAATTGGCAATGCATACTAGGGGATTCAGGAATGGTGTTAGCAGAAGCGTGGTTCATTTGTAAAGACAATCATGTCATTCGGTTGTCCATGTCCACCACTCACGACATTATTGCATATGTAAGCGCATGTGGTTTTGAGACAAAAGTTATCACAGAAATTTTACAGACATTCCACTGTGCTACAAACGATGCCACATTTACTTACAGATACCAATTGTTCTACGACAGATCATTTTTATTCTGATATGATTCCTGATGCAGCAGAATCACCTATATCTACTATGTGCACGAAATACCTATTATCACGAGTAATGGTGTAGCAAGGCTGGTGCAGTCGGTACCGTCTATTAATGGCATAATAGACTACAGGTCCACATTTCTGTTGCTTGGTTGCTTCCTACACTATCATCAATTTCTTGAAAGGATAAGCCTCATTCTCTATAAGCAACAATTTTTCTCGGTCGACCCCAAGAACGTATTTGAAAGACGCTCATATTCGTCATTGAGGTATACTGAAGCTCGTCATGCAAATCAAACGCATGAAAGAGCAATTCCAGTACTTCAAAGAGCCGTTTTGTACTCCCTATATATAGCGTAATCTGATGGCGGTACGGGGACCCATCATGTGCATCTGCGCTGAAATGCCAATCATTTGCATATCCTATTGCAATTAACTCACGCTGAAAATTTTACATGGTTTTGTCCTTCACTGTGTTGTATTTTGGGTGACCAGCAGTGTAGAATATAATTAAGCATAAAAGTATTTTCAAAGGTGAAAAAGCAAAATTGCTTTTACGGTGTCCCATCATAAAGAACTATTTAATACCAGGCAATATGCATGAACACGTACCTAAACAAAAGATAGAAAAAATTATTATTTTTATTACAACGATAGCTCTTTTGAATTTGTTGAGGGTATGTGATTTAAGACACAGGGGCATATAAGAGAGCAAAAGAAGAAAACATCGACCGCGCTGCATTACATGATCACAATTTTCTTTCCCTTCTGTATCCAAGGGAGAAAATTGCAAACTTTTCTGTAGATACAAAAAATCACATACAATAGAGAATTTTGATTTTCAAACCTTTATAAATCTACATCCATAAAATAATTCCACAAATCTTTGAAACACACCGCACAAAAACAAACAAACAAAGAAGACTAAAAGAAGAAAAAGTAGATAATTGGATTAAATTCAAATATTTATAGAAAGTGTATTCATTTTTACCGAAATAGTTGTAGTATGAAAAATAGGAAGTCTATTTTTCTTTCCTTGAGATGACAAATAAAATATTACGAAAATTTTCAGGGGTCAAAAGAAAATGTACGTGGGCAATATTGAGCAAAAAATTTGTTTTTGCTTAACTTCCAAGAGCAGCTCTGTACAAAGTTATTAGCATTAAAAATTTTTTAATGCTAATTATGCACGTTTATGTACACTCATCTCCATAAATTAAGGATAATTCAGAATCACACAGAAATTGAACTCTAAAATAAAAATTTCACCTGTAGAATTATCACACACATCTTGAAGAAGAATATACAAATTACAGGAAACCACCAGATGGCGCAGATAGTACGTCACAATGACGAGAGTGTAAGAGAGGGGTATATAAGGAATGGTGGCAAAGAAGTAAAATTGCTCACAAGCGCTTTAAAAGCCTTTCAGAGCAATAACCGCATAGTTATGGCACAAAGGAAGCATTTGGATGATTTTTTAAGTCGTAGAATTATCGGATGACTGGAATGTGGACGTACCCAGCTGGAAGTATCCGAGGAACTTGGAATCGCCCAGAGTGTCATCTCCAGGCTTTGGCAACGATTCCAAGATGATGGTAATGTGAGTAGATGTTACAGCACAGATCGTCCCAGAGTTACAACGCTGAATGAGGACCGGTATTCGGCAGTTACTGCCAAAAGAAACAGATGGAGCACAGCATCAGATCTATCTCGTCAGCTCTCTTCAGCTACCGGTACGACAGTTTCAAGGCAGACCGTGTACAGACGCTTAGGGCACATTGGTCTATATGCTCGTAGGCCTTTCAGATATGTTCCCCTTACTGCAACTCACTGTCGCCTGCGATTAACCTGGAGTAGAGAGCATGCATTGTGGACACCGCAACAGTGGTCTTGTGTGATGTTTTCCAACGAGTCCAGGTTTAGTTTGCAGTCTGATTCTCGCCGGACTTTCATAAGGAGAGCGCCAGGTACCCGTTACCACCAAGAGAACACCATTAAACGACACCGTTACGGTGGTGCAGGATGGCTCGTTTGGGGAGGAATTATTCTTGGTTCCAGAACTGACCTGCATGTTCAGAGTGTAACGATGATAGGCCACATCTATCGGGATGCCATTCTGGAACAACACGTACGTTTGCTTCGGGGCGCCATGGGTGCTGAATTTCTGTTTATGGATGACAACGCCCGTCCTCACCGTGCAAACATTGTAGACGAATGCCTTCAATCGGAGGATATCACCCGTATGGATTGGCCAGCATACTCACCGGACTTGAATCCAATAGAGCATGTGTGGGATATGCTTGGCTGACGAATTGCAGTCCGTCATCCCCCTCTCACCTGTCTACCGGAATTTCGGAGGTGCATTGCTTGATGAGTGGTGTAATATTCCCCAAGATCAGATTGATAATTTGATACTCAGCATGCGTAGGCGTTGTAAGGCCTGTATTGCATCATCCGGGAGACATACTCCGTATTAACTATCATACTAACCATGTTATACTGTTTTTTGTAAATAGGTTCTTTTTTGAAATTTGCTCCAGGGAGTAAAAATCGCAATTTTTATTAAGTATGTCAAACATATAGCATCTTTTTTGCTCTTTACCTTTTGTTTAATAAATAGACTTTACAAATAAGTCAAATTTGGTTTACTTCTGTCTCTTTCTTTGCCTGAACTTCATTATCCTTAATTTATGGACATGAGTGTATGTATATATATATATAAACAATGAAATTTTGACTATTTGATTTACTTCAGCTCTTCCTCCGCCGCTACACTACACTTTAAAGCCTTAGTTAAAAGTAATTCTAAATACTCATCTGATAAAGTTTAAAGATGAATTACATACTGTTAGAAATCAGCTGTAATAATTAACAATAGAACAACTATAATTCTAGTAGTAAAATTACAGTTATAAGTTATGAAAATTATCAATAAGGAAGAGAGTGAGAGAGAGAGAGAGAGGTGAGTTCTTTTTATTACATTTCCATAGCTTATATAAACACATGTAATTTTTTCTCTTCTCCATTAAACTATGATTATCAGATAACCCTTTAATTGCGTGCCTATATTGCTACATTAGATTGATTATTTCGTGTTACAAAATGGCAATGATTAATTGAAAATAAATGAACATTACATCATTTGAAAAGTTGAACAATTTTCTTTTGTCTCTATTCAATTTAATTTGATTCATAAAATGTAATTTATCACAACACAGTGCTACAATCCTTCTTGGTTTTGAAACAAATGAAAGTTGTGCAAACTACATATGATCATCCTTTTTTAAAATTTGAAATTAGATTTCGAATTCGCACGAAAGGCAACGTAATAGTAATTTATCATTTTTTTAAAAAAAGAAAGAATAAATAATTTCCATCAAAAAGGTGAAACTGATTATAGCCAAAATATGATTTATTTTCAAGAAATAAAGGCGAGAAATATATTTCAAAATTTTTGTCTAAAATTGTAATTTATATGCTGAGTTCATTTCTTTTTTAAAAGACAAATTGAACTATAACGACATATGCTCACAAATACTTATTTTATATAAAAATTAAATATGTTTATAATAATACTGTAAAAAGTACCTAATTTAACATAGAAATACTGAAATTTTCGAAATTATATCTTAAAAATTTTTGATTTCTCAACGAATTTGTAGTATAGTGTGAAAGCTTCACAACAGACGGATATTTATAAGCATTTCGGAGGGGGAATGAAATCGCCTCAAGCATAATTTTTCTTAAGAAGCCAATGAGAAATGATCTTGTATAACTTGAAAATGGTAGTTTTGAACATCTGCTTGGTAATTTCTTGTGGAAAGCAAGTATTCCGGATATGATCTTGAAACTTTTCTGACTTCCGGTTGCAAATTACCCTTAACTAGATAATCCAGTCCAACCCCCACTATTCTCAAATCTGAGTTTTAGCAATTTCAAACCCCCTCCCTTGCCTTGAGGTTTTTCCCAACCGACGACTTACAGAATAGATGCTTCTCGACCACAACTATTTTTGAAAAGAAAAACACAAGAACTGTATTTTAAATTGCTTCGCATACAAGATCTTTTTTCCCCTACGAATTCTTCGCAGCGGCGGCGAATTAAAAAAAAATATACAAGCAGAAGAAAGCTTTTATTCTGTGCGGAAGGATGAAAAAAAAAAGGACATGATTAAAAATGATGCTAGCCTGTTTTGGACAGTATTCATTTGTTGTTTTTAAATATTACAGATTATATGTGGGTCCTGCTTTTAACTGACGGCAATAATTTTGTTTTGGTAAATTAGATGTTATAGAAAACGTCGATTTCATGCTGTGAAAGATAAATTTAGGTGTAGTAAATACCCGCACGGGTTACTAAGGTAATACCCATTATCATTTTTCTTTAGCATCGATCGAAGTCTGAAATAAAAGAGGCTGCCATAAGCAATATCTTAAATTACAATAAATAAATGAAAAAAATTTAAATTAATTTTCGAAAGGGATTATTTTCTTTAAAATATTTCTTTCTCAAATCAGGGATTGTTTGAGAATGCGTATAAAAAAGTTCTTCATCAAGTACACAAAGTGTAAGAGATAATAGTGGTCAAATGATAATAAAATAAATATTTTTAAATTAGGATAATTTATTTAATTTGTTTTAATTTCTTTAGATCACCGTGATGTTAATAGACACAAAGAAGGAATTAGCTTTAAACTCCTATAGAACAGATAAGATTTTTAAAAAAATTACACAAAATTTTTTTCATTTTTTTGTTACTTCTACTTCCCCGTCATTTACTCTTTCTTTTAAGGGAACCAGGACATGCTCGGAAGTGTAAAATGCCAAAATTAAGACCCTTTGTTTATGAGATATATATCTTTTAAAATTTTCAATAGAGCTTAGATATTTTACATTCTTAATAAAGATAATTTAATTATTCTGTAGAACTACAAAAAATAACTTTTTAGTTCAAATTTTTTTTTCTACTTAATTTAAGTAATACATAATTTTTGAGAACTCATAATACATACTTATGTTTAGGTACCATTTTTTTAAAAAGTATCTTTTTTTTATGCAAAATATTTTTTACACATATATAAAACAATACACAAAAGACAGTGAACCTATTTTTTTTAGTGAAATTTTAGTATAGTTTCTTTAAAAAAAATATGAAACTTTGATATTTGGAAAATTTCTATTTTTCTGCTTTTTTTTATGCATAAAACCATTTTTAAAAATTTAGGCACTATTTTAATAGAAAAAAAATTAGGTTCACTATATGCATAGGCATCTTGTTTAGAAGTATAAAAAATCTGGAATCTTACCGTGCAATAGTTTTTTTAAATGTACCTAAATACAAAAAAATATGCTTTTGAGAAAAAGTGAAAAACTAAGGGTCAAAAGGGGCGTGGTCATTTGTTTACATTTTTATTTTTCATATTTTAGGGCTATTTTATCAACAAACATATAAGTATTATACATTTCTAGGTTCAGAAAAATATGCACTATTTTATAGAGCTAAAATTGAAAAATCGATTTTTTGAAAGCATATGATGTCCTGGTTTTCTTAATGTCATTAGTTTAATTGTTATTAACATTGAATTTCACCGTAATTTCTTTTTCTCTGCAATACTGCATAGTTTCCTTTGTTTTCATAATATATTAAATATACAGAAAACTTTGAAGCCTCTAATTTCTCATTATCAATGAGAAATATATTAAAAGACTGTATGGAGAATAAAATAAGAAAAATAATTAATTAAAAATGATGTGGATTACCTAGAATGATTTTACCCTTCAGTATGAAACATGCTTAAAAATATCTTACAACAAAATCCAACCTATATTCTAAAGATGATCATTTTTCTTTCGGAAGATTATTAAAAGAACATGAGATTCTAAGAACATGATTAAAAATAGAAAAATGCTGCTTCGAAGCCTAATGAATCATCTCGAATCTGAGTGACTTTGTATTGTCTTGCATATAAAATCTGGTATTATCCGGTGACTAACTTCACCACATAAGGCGTGGCGTATTTTTAGAAATCAGCTCAGTTTTCTGTATTACAAAATTACCTAATGTCAACAGATTAAGAGGGACAGTTCGGAACTGTTTATTTTAATTAAGAACGTAGTAAGTACTTCTAAATTATTACTTTATTAAGTTAATGAATTTGAAAATTCTCACAATTACGATAAACGAATTATTATCAGATCAAAATAAAAACTTTTTCAAATTGCTCAGTCAGTTAAAGTATATTCTTTATTTAAAAATTAAAATTAAGGTTTCGTGCGTGAAATTGTCTCGAAATAAACGCAATATGATTTGCTAAGACACTAATACAAAATGAATTTTAAAGCTTATATCAAAAATTAATTTATTTTGTGAGGGAAACGCTCTCTCTTCCCTCAGTGTGGGGAGGTCGGAAGTAAGACTAGCCATATTTCAAAATAATATCAAGTTAATGTCAATATCAACCACAACACAAGTTTGATCCACCAAATTTAAGAGATACACCCAATTAATAAATATGAAGACAATTAACGAGGCACGCAAGATATGAGAAGACTTTAAATTTTCTTAGTACACTTACTTAATCAGTGGTTATCTAATCTAGATTCAATCTCACGTTCTCTTTGGAAGGAAGTTTTGCAATAAAATAATTTTTAGAGACCAAAAATTAAACAAAAGGATTATTAGTAAGAAGATCGCGGATAAAGCCGTCACAATTTTTAAAAGTTTAAACCACAACTAACAAGAGGAGGGCACGACTAAGGAAATTGATTTCGGGACTAGACTTTGTGCAATAGTAGAACTCCTTTAGAGTGTCCCTCAATGTAGTTCAGCCAAATGAGCAGTCAATTCGGAGAAAATAGCCTTCGAAATTCATGCTTAGCTTTTATACAATTAATTTTGAATTTCTTCCAATGGCGTAGCAGCGTGGTCGGTAAAGTAATTGTTTACCATACGACAGGCTTAAATTCCAGTCACATAATCGATTATTTTTTGTTTTAAATTCATTTAATTATTTTTACAATAAAATAAATTTATTTAAAAAAGACATTAAATATTTTATATGATTATAAAATAATTAAATTAATAATATGTGATACATATTATTTTTATTACATTAATTATAAAATAATTTTTTTATAAATAATTATATTATAATACATTTTATGCATTATTATAACATTGTATATATAATATTTTATTTCGATATATTGTACTTCATATTATAAAACTATTTGTAACTAATTTTCATATAAATAAAATTGAATATTTAATATAATGAATTACATGAATTTCGAAGACTATTTTCTCCGAAATGACTGCCCATTCGGCGGAATTATATTGAGGGTTGAACACCCTAAAGGAGTACTACTATTGCACAAAGTCTCGTCCCGAAATAAATTTCCTTAGTCGTGCCCTCCCCTTGTAAGATTAAAATATATGATGTGCAGAATGTATTGAAATAATATATTCAGTTTTGTTATCGATAGTTACTGTTTAAGAACTGTAATACATACTAAATTCAAATCTAGATGTCTATTTTACTTTATTATTTAGTTATTGAAAGCTGCTAATGCGTAAAATTAATTATTTCCAAAGCACATGCAATGCTCAGACCTAAGTGAGACATATTTGATGTATAGTGTCTAAGGATAATAATGCAAGACAATGAAGAATCTTACAAGACTAAAGCCACATTATCCAAACCTGTGACAGATAAAGTATAAAAACATTTTTAACAATATGTTACTGAAAATTTGTTTACTGCAGTAAGACGTGCTTCCTCAGTTACTCACTCCTAATTAATATATTACAAACTGATAACACTCAATTAAGTACTACAAGTTAGCTTTAAAGACAGGATACTACTATAGCAAAATAAATTTATCTTGCTGGACAAAAGGCTGCGACGAAAATAGAACCGCGGAAGGCGTGAATGATTGACTCGTTATTCAATTGTAAGATCAATCTGTAAAATAATACGAATCGTTTAACTACAATATCACTCAAGCATGCTCAATAAAAAGGGTTTACTTTTGTTTATTTTTTGTGCAATAACGCTACCAGCTCATTTTTCACTTAAACCACTCTTGGTTTCGAAGCTCTATTCAACAAGTCTTTTGAAAAGTTATATAAAAAAAATATTAAATATTTCTTAGCATGAAAGAGATTAAGATAGATACTACGATACTTTCTGAAACGACGATGAGATCAGAATTGTAAATTCAAATAAATAAAATTTTTAAAGTTATTGTCGAAATTCAATTTATTATGTACATAAAGTTCCAATTTTTGAATTCAGTTATATCAGTTGCTGATTTTTCTGTAAGCTGTACGAATGCTGAACCCTCAACAAAGTAGAAATGAACATACTGTTCGAAAGGAAAACCCCGAGGAAGATCTTTTGGCCTATAAAACATAACGACGTGACAACAGTAGCGCACACAAAATTTTTTCAAGGGGTCCATGGTCGAAAGTCCCCCAACTCGTATTATACCTCAAGACAACACCAACTGAATCTTCTGATTTTGTCAACAAAAAACAGTAAAAAATAAATTATTGAATTAATAAATAGCATTAATTAATAAAATAAATTGTTAATTACAAGTACTTAAGTAAATTTCACGCTATATAAAAATAGGATTATCATTAATCGAAAAAAACTCAAGGTCTTTTGGGGGTGGTCTGGACCCCCAGCACATCCTCTTGTGTGCGCCACTGCATGTGGACAATGCTATACACAGTGGTGTACACGAGGAGAGGCTTTGGAGGTTCAACCCCCCTCCCCCAGACAAACAAATTTTTAATTTTTACCACATAGATTATCACATCACGCTTACGTATAAGTGTTTTTTATAATGAACCCTATCCCCTCCCCTTTCATAAGAGAAGTCTGTGTGTACACCTCTAAATATATAATTATGTTCATGAAATATATGGTGAACCCAGCATTGTAAAAATAGCCAAAACATCCCGCATTAGATGGTTGGGTGGCATATTTAGATATAATGACTTAATGATATATTTTCAAAATATTCTCCTTTTATGGAAAATTCTTCTATAATAATAATATTTCGCCTATATATAACTGACTTCTCCACAGAGGCTGGGGTAAGATTTTTAGAAAAATTCACGTTATTTTCTGAGGTAATATCAATTGAAATAATAACCGGTGTTTTTTTGACAAAATTTCCCTACTTTGATATATTAAAATATAAATAAATCCATTTCTAAATTATATATTTCAGAAATCCTAGTCTGGACCCTGCATAGGAGTCCTAGCTACATATAGCCAAAATACTATTATTAAAGAAGCATTTTTCATAAAAGGAGTTTTGAAAATATGTCATTTTTTTTCTTCTTTTTTGCCAAAAAATTGAATTAATTTTTTTTAATTGTAATAATATTCTTAAAGCAATTTTACACGCATATTCTATATATGTATATAACTCAAGTAACACTAAATATGAAAAAACTGTTCATTGATACGATTTTGCTAAATTACGGTTTCGGACATAGTCATTTTAACGAATATTACATAAAGAATTTATTTTTTTTAACTTGGGAGGGGGTCGGGAAAACTAGAACTACTTTTCACAAAAATGGATAATATTTATTTATTTCGTAAATAGTTGAAAAAAATAAGAATGGAGAGAAAACCAGGTGGTATTTTTAAAGCAAAATTTCATGATTTTCAAGACATAACAGAAGCGTTTTATCACTTTTCTAAAAGACCCTTAGAAATTATTCACAAATCTTTTGCATTAACGGAAGACTTTGAGTATATCCCAGAAGATGATACAAAATGAATAAAATCGAAGTTTAAAATATGTATTATAGGAAATAATTTTATCTAACTTAACTTTAACCACTAAGACTTAAGTTGTTTCTAAGTTATTCTAATATTATTTGACATTTTTTAGTCTCAGAATGTTTAATGTGGAAACACAATAACATAAAAATTTTCAGCATTTAAACCAACCCACAATGATTTTTTGACGAATTATTATATTATCTCAAACGAGGAAAAAAATTCGAGAAGAAATTGATGTTAAAATTCGTATTTGCTTAGAATGATTAACTGATTGTTTAGGTTACATCGGACTTTGAAGCTACACGAGCGACGGACCTCGTATTTGTTCAGAGTTACAAAATAAATATATAAATAAATAAACAAAGGATAAAAAAAAATTTCCATCCAGGGATACCCAAAATATAACAACTTAATTTCTTATTACAACTATACTATGCTTTCAACTTCTCTGAATTTTGTCAACTTTTTAAAGTAAATAAAATAGAAAACATCATTTAAGATATTTATTATCTTAAAATTAATGACTTTTAATGTAATTTAATTTAATTTTAAAACTAATGACTCTTAATTATATGACTTTTAATTTTCGACATCATAAAATTGAATTGATTAATGATCAATAATAGTTGTGGGTACTTTATAATTAAGTGTTTAGTCCTATTTAGGTCACTCACTTTTGTCTTTTTAACTTCGCTAAAAATAATAAGAAAAATAAATAAATAAGCATAATAGAATTGCTAATGAAATTTGAAATTTTTTATACGTTAAAAAATAATTAAGATATAAATCTAGCTTAATTTATTTAAAACTTGTAGAAATAACAAGCAAACCAATAGTAATTTTTTTCCTCTTTCAACGAGCCGAAATACGCTGCTGAATAAAAAAGAAACACCATTGCCGGTTGCAAAGAATGTTTTTTACGTAAGAAAGCGAAATAAATGAAAAATATGGTGAAAACTATTATGGCGGGAAATTTAAAAATGAAGTGATTTATGTATCTTCCAAAGATCAAATGTTGTGGATTCTCTTCATATAATTGTAAAATCAGAAATAAGAAGTTCGAATTATTAACCTTTGAACTATCATGCACGAGATTATCTCGGGCATGGCACTAGTGCTCCAAAATGTCATACGCGAGTATTGTACGGGGTCATTCTTTGGGTAATTTAATATGGGGGATGTAAACCGTACGATCAGAAATATCCTTTCCTCCAACAATTCGAAAAGGCCAGAAAAAATATTATGAAAAGATATTTTTTACATTTACTAGACAAGGTACTTTGGAACTCATTTTTGCTCTATAAAAAATGTAGTTGGGAAAATTATTACATGTTTAGAAATTCTAATCCAAGTTGTAGAAGAGCTTTTACATGAATATAATGATACAGCTTCTGGACAAAAGAATCATGGCAGATCATCTACAGTAGATATCCCTGCCCATCTAACAGAACGACATTTTATATCCCATATCCCTCCTACTTCTATAAAACGTCAACCTGCAAAGGTTTTTTTTCAAAATGAGTTGTTAATGGAAACACGATTCTAGTAAAATAATTACGGTACGAAATTGGTCCGAGCTTGGAAAAGTGCTTCCACTTGTAATGGATGGCCCGTGCAATCCATTTGTGTGAGAGGGTTGGAGTGAAGGTTAGCCATATTCAAAACCAACTCTGTTTATTCACAATTATCAACAACGACACAAATTCAATAACCTAAGTTAAGAAATGCACCAATTACCAAATATGTGAGGCAACAGCGAGGTAGATGAGATATTAGAAGTATTAACAATAAATCGGATCGCTTTCATCTAGGCAATACACCTTCTAATTCAAATCGTTCGAATCCAATTTACAACCAAATTGGATTTCATTAAAATTGATTCATATTAAGATTGATTCCTTAAGATTGACCAAATCGTCAATCTTAATATGTATCAAATAAGCTACGAATTCTCGCCTAGTTTTACGTTAATCAATCACTACTATCCGTCAGCTGTCTAACCTCTCTCTCCTAACTCGAAAGTTTAATCTTTATATACAAGTCTTAATTTACATAATCACATCTTCTTCTTCGGAGTAAAGTTTTCAATAGAATAAATTTTAAGGCCCCATTATTCCCCAAGAGGACTGTTAGTAGGAAGAAAGTGAATAGACCCGCTACACACTTATATTACACAAAACTGAATTACTACTAATATATATTCATTTTTATTTTATTTTTTAGAAAATAATGCATCACTAAAAGTGAACTTTACCATTGCCCCACTGTAGGGCAGCCACTTCAAGGGAATAAGCAGTCGCTATAAAACCTACAAATTTTTGTACAAGTAATCCAAAATATCAATTGTTAACTACTAAGTATATTTTACTTTGTACTAAACATTTGATTTTTGCAATAAAAAAATTTGACACAATTTATGTACCCAAATCATCAAAATGATTTGAGAGTTAAAGCACAAAACGCGTTGTTTGTGAACAGTGAATGTCTGAAATGGATGTGTTCCTTGAAAATTATTTATATAAACCAATGAGATCTCATTGATTTATATAAACCAATGAGATCCCTGAAATGAAAATAATGAATGCAAAAATAATGCGAGCTAGTACTCTCACATTTCCCCCCAGGAATTCTAACTTTTCTTAGAATATCCATTATACAATTCCCTAAAAATAACAATAAAATGGAGTTATCGAATAATTGGTAATGTAAGAGATAAATATCAAGAGATTTTCGACATCCAAAGGCAATAAATTAAACAGAAAATTAAATAAAATAATAACATTGAACCGCGGTATCAAAGCACTTACATTTGCATATGTTAGCTTAAATTTGTCAGTAAATTGAGTTGCTTATCTCTGTGATTCAAGAGTTACACACTAAAAATGTTAAAGTTATAATGTAATCGATAAAAAATAGCTATGTCGGAACCCTTTAGATTGGGATCATCTGATAAAAAGCACGTGCGGATAGATGTTTTGAGAAAAAAATGATAATGAAATAATCACCAGATCGGAAAACATCAAAAGTCGACAAGAATCAATAAACTCGCGTAATTATCTCCGCATACAGATAAAGTAAGAATTAAATCCGACCCTTATCATCTATTTTGACACAACAAACATTTGTCCATGTAAAAAGTACGGCAGACGTATTAGAAAAAGCTGGAAAAAAATCTCGTCTGAGATGAAACATTCCGTTAAAAGGATCAGGAGACGTACTAAAAATAAAAATATCGTAGTCTGCGAATAATTTCTTTTCTTTGAATCCAAATTCTATTTTGGTAAGCGGGAAAAAAACAGGAAAAAACTAGTCTGAGTTTTTGTAACACACAGACTAAACATTACTTTCGTTATCTTAAGGATGTGAAGTTTTTATGTTGAGACTTATTCTATCTTTGGAATCATATGATCATAGATCTTGGTAACTTGTTAAAAGACACTCCTGTAAAATACTATCAGACCTATAACCCCAAATATCAGAGTGAAAAGGAACGAAATAAAATTAAGTACCTTTTGGATATGAATGTGGGGGAAGGGGTGATGTGAGAGATCGTAACAAGATAGCATTCGTCCCACAAACAAAGTCGTAGATAACAGTCCTGAAATTTTGAAAATAATTGGATGTAAAGAGTCAAGTTCAGAAGAGTTGCTTTGTGTATAAAAAAATGCTTTTAACTTCGTTTTGAGTAAAGAGTATCGAATACACTTCGCTTCTTTTTATGAACTATGACTTTTTGGCTAAAAAAAAAATCTATGATAAATATTCATTTATTACTTATAAAAAGGTGTTTAGTTTAAACATAAAAAACTACATTATCAGTCAAATAGACACACGTTGGGGGTGGGCCCATCGACAAAATTGGATACAAGAATGACACCACGTCGTCTTTTCAAACTCACTTCTGCTTGCTGCATCATGATGGACGTATCCGTGTCATCAAGCACCGAGGAGAACGCACCTCCCCTGCTTGCATTAGGTATTACCATACAGTTTTAACTCTTGTTTTGTTCATGTCATCGATAATTTGAACAACCATCGTTACAATCCTCAAATCTTAAGACCAGTTGATGTGCTCCACCTTCGAGGTCTCGGGGACGTCATTTTTCAACAAGATAAAGCAAGACCGCGTGTTTCCCGTCATATCTTAACCTACCTGGACGCAAAGAGTGTTCTACCTTTGCCCTACTACCCCCTTCCCCACACGGTCTCCAGATTGAGTCATTGAGAAACTGTTAGAGCACATAGCCCTGTCGGGCTCTAATCTCCAATCGGGTAAATTAAGATGCATGCAATGAGTTTTACAATTTGCCCAGTGTAATTAAAAAACTAGAAATTAAAAATATTAAATTAATAATTTAAGAACAATAAGTTTAGATGCAGGAGACAAAAATTAAATTAAAGAAAAAAGTTAAAAGCTCAAAAATGCATTGAAATCAAGAATCATAAAGTGGGCAGAGTTATCCTAGCCAATCCGAGTGCAGCAAAGACCGAAGTTCCGAAAGTGAGAGAAATTAACATAAAATAGATTTTGTAGATCAGAAAAGGAAAGGCAGTGTTCTGATTGGCCGAAACAAGAGTTCGGCTAATAGGGTATATATAGATCTTAGAGGTGGTGCAACCAATCAGAGTCAGCCAGCAGTTCCACAGAGTTGGACAGCAGGACTTGTGAAAGAAATAATTAAGAATTAAGAAAAAATTAAAATAAAGAGAAATTAAATAAGAATATTAATTAAAATCAGGATTGAGAGAGAGACCAAGATATCTCTTGGTATTCTGACAGAGAAATGAGAAAAATAGGGGGAGATTTCGTTAATAATATATATATATATATATATGAATTTTCGTGTTCATCTCTACGTTTTTGAAAAAATGTATTGTCAGTTTACGGATAGTTTGCATAATAGTAGGAGTTTTGCACGCTGCTCTGAGATCTGTGTTTTTCATGTACCAAAGTGTATCAAGAATTTGTCTTAAAATAACATTTCGGTAGCTTTCAATTAAATTTATATTTGTTTTTGCTGTATGTCCCCAGACTGGGGAAGCGTAGGTGAGTAAAGGTTTCAGAATTAAAGTGAAGAAAAGCAGTTTTTATGTCTATATTTAATTTAGACTTCCTGCAAATATATGGGGAATAAATTTTACGCGTGTATCTTTGAATTTATTTCTAATATATATAATGTGTTGTCGGAAACTGAATTTTTTTTTTATCAATGATGACATCAAGGTACTTGGTGTGCTGAGACCAGGAAATTCTTTGGCTTTGGAGAAGAATTTCAGGTGGAGGTTTTTTCGAGAAGAAAATTCGTTCTCTAGATCTCTTACCCATTGAAAACATAAGGCCATTGGTTGTTAACTGACCAGAAGTGCTACCAATCTCCAGCCATTATAATTGACTTGGATCAATACGGAATGACATGCCCTTATCTGCCGTCCAAGCCCTGTTCGACTCGATGACTAACCACTTTAGCACCGTTTTAACTACCAAAGACGGCAGCTGTGTGTACTAATTTCGGATCCTGCATACCCCAAATTGCCTACAAATTTAATTATATTTTCTTCTTACTCAATTATGTACGTGCATTACATAAAGGTCTATTGTTTGCTTTCCTTCCTGGTGTAGTAATTTTACGGACAACAGTGTAAAAATATAAAAGCAAACTGAAAATCTTATTTTGAATGAAACATTCAGTTTGATTCAATTCAATTTCTTTTTAAAATCGGATATTTAACTTTGGATATTCATATACAGGGTGCGGCGAAAAAACCCGGACAAACAATTTTTAAACAACTTTATAAAAAATTAAGAAATTAACAAAATATAACAAATAATATATAATAAGAGTACACTCGTACTAATAAATAAATTTAATTGGTTTCCAAGTGACCGCCGTTTGCAGCAATGCAGAGGCGCAAACGCTTGCAGAAATTTTCAACAATGAGCCTCAAGTCTTTTACCTTTAATCTATCCCATTCCCGCAGAAACAATTGCTTTAGAGAGTCTAAAGTTTTGTATGGTTTAGTGCAGTCTCTGGACTCAAAAATGGACCATACACTGTAATTCATGAGATTGAGATCCGGCGAGTAGGGTAGCTATTCTTCACATGATATCATGTCTGGAAAGTTTGCCTTGCACCACTCTTGTGTCTTTTTGGCCTTGTGAGCTGGTGCAGAGTCTTGTTGAAACGTCCACTTTGCATTTACGAAATGCCTTTGGGCCCACATAAATACAGCAGCTTCAAGAATGTCCCTCTGGTACACTTTTTGATTAATTTTAACGCCCTCTTCCACAAAAATCAAAGGAGTTTTACCACTTGCGCAAATTCCGCCCCAGACTATGACCGACTTTGGATATTGGCGATATTCAACAATTGCCGAATGCTTGGAGCGTCCACAGACCAGATTCAATCGTTTTGGGAGTTATGAACTTGTTGAACCGCAAAGAGCTTCTTATCAGTGAAAAGGAATCTCTCCCATCGCTGACTTGTGGCCCGTCTCAAAAGTTTTCGGCATCTTTGGAGCCGAACGAGTTTGTTTCTTTCATTGAGGAGCTGAAATTTTCGCAACTTGTAAGGCTTCAGTGCAAGCTCCGTTTTTGCAATTCGTCTCACCGATCTGACACATATTCTCATGTCACGAGCGATTTTCTCATGGAAACCATCGGATTCCTCTGGACTCGCTTTTCGATGGCCTTACGATTCATTGAAGTGTTTATAGTGCGTTTTCACCCACTTCCTGGAAGTCGACCATTATTGCCAAGCTCTTGGAAATGGCAAATTGCATTAAACACTGTTTACCGAGGTACAATAAGCAAATGAACGACTTCACACTTTCGTTTCCTTTGCTGAAACAACTCTAAAATAGCAGACCTTTTGCTCGACATTATCAAAAACACATTAAGTAAAGTAGAAACTAAGAAATATATTAAAAATATTTTATTATTAAAGTAGTGGATAAAGAAACATGAAAATACGAATTAAAAAGGAAATTTGTTAATTATTCTAGGAGGCAAGAAATTTGTCCGAGTTTTTTTGCCGCACCCTGTACATGCATAACATCATTTTTAGCATATCATTTGTTATAATTTGAGTCGGTTAGTATGTAATAGGTAAATGAAACTATGATAATAACAAATGAGGATGTTTAGGACATTGGTTATCCTAACATTGAGAAAATGTCATTGAACAGTCTACAGTTTTAGTAATATAAATTTTTCTTAATTCTGCAATCTCTTACAAGTAGTTGGAATGTTAATCTTAGCACTAGGTAAATTTTCATCCCCATTCCCACTAAAATTATTTATACATTTTCTTTTAAAACGCATTTTTCTCTATTATATAAATTCGGGAAATGAAATATTGATTTATGTTTCCCTTTTAAAACATAAGAACAGTTTCCTTTATTTTACTAATTTAAAGTACTGTTTTAAAATTTTGTTTCAAGGATTGCTTTTCTTTTACTCTTGTCTTGAAAGTTATTAATAGAGATCTCACTCTATTAACAATGCTGGTTAAAAAAAGTATATTTATACATATATCACCGAGTAGATTCACATTTTTAATTAAAATGCTGATGATGTTGTAGACGTATTCGTTTTAAAATGGATGAGGCTTGGAAGTCATTTTTTTTTTCAAAAACACGTACATAAAACATAAAACACATATAAAAAGAGCACAAAAACTAGCGGGGTAACATGATGAAGACAAGAAGTGGCTTCAATCTTCCAGAAAATTCCAGTTTTTATACAAAATGCCAACCGGAAGCTCACAAAATCATACGATTTTTGTGAAAGGCTCCTTTGATTTGTTCAAATACATTGAACGATGCAGGTTATATAACTCCTAATTTAAAAATGCTGAGTTTTTTAATTTCGAAGTTTTAAAGTTACGGTTATATCCCTTTAGGCGGGTAAACTAGTAGTTGAGAAAAACTTGGAGGGTTGAGAACCATTACAAATTAGAAAGCCCTCAAGAGAAAATAAAGGGAAATTATTACTTATAAATTAATAAGGAAAATTCGTTCCCGAGTCTGTAGTTCTCGTGCACACATCGAAAATCAGTGTTCAGACTGAATCTTGACTCATTAGTGAAGAGAAAACAGGCCCACTGATCCCATCTCTAAGGATAATGTCTACCCCAAATCAAGTGGTATCTCCGGTAACCCGGATTAAAAGGGATGTGTGTGTGTAGATAATTAATCTTCAAAAATAAAGCCCTGCTTCATTAAGCTTATGGTAAACAGTATACCTTGAAACTGAGGTATCATTTTCAAGTTAAGTGGATTCGCTATTATATGGTTTGAAAAGATTTTAAACCAAACTATTCTCGTCAAAACGTTCCTACTAAAATAATATTGCCCATATGAACGGTGTTGATTAGTCTAGGTTAAGCGCGATGATTAGAGCATGCACATTGTAAAGTTTCCCACCACACAGCTGTAAATCGGCTTCTTTTTGTGGATATGTTTACCACGTTCAATGAACACCTGCACCCTTAAAATATTACGTGGTCTTGTCTTGGACATCACCCCGACAACCTTTGACACCACGAGGACCTTCCCCCTCTCCTCCACCTACGAACAGGATGTAACTGGAGGATAAAGGGCCGACCGCTATCATCCAGAAGACCCTAGAGAGAGAGAGAGAGAGACGGTTAAAAACTTTGGCAGAGATGGATGTAACTTCCTTCCTCACAAACAATCGCGTGAATTTGGACTTAAATAAACGTTATTTTTAATAATTTCAATTTCTGTACTGTAATTAATAGCTGTGACATAAATAAACTAAATATTTAAATTAATAAATATCACTCTACCTTTATTTTCTCAAACGTCACAACATATGTAAACTCGATCACCGACGGAAGATGTACTCGTGGCAGAAGCAACTCACAAAAATAACTTACCTTCAGTTTTTAGGATAGATAGCCTAATTGCATACGCATCAGTTATTCATGTGACATCCGATTCACATGTCACATGATTTGCTCTTTTTTTTTTTAAAACTGTTATATTTAATATCGTTTCCTTATCCTATTTAAATGAATGATAAATAAAAATCAGCTGTGTGAAACTTAGACATGATGTAGGCTTCAATTAATTGGAATCAGCTGATGGCATGAAGTGCATTTAAACGGATTCTCCGCTTTTCTTGATGACGAATCTCTCATCAGCACAGAAGAACTAGCTTATGAAGAAGAAAGGGAAATTGAAAGAAGTGTGCACGCAGAAATAAAAACTTTATACTGAATAATCTTGAAGAATAATTCAATGCCACTCTTGGAGGAGCATGTGAAATAATTGAAGAAAACGTTCCATATAAAAAAGGAACCTTTGAAAAAGGTGAAAATTAGAAAAAGCTATTCTGTTATAGCATAATGGATTAAAAAAAAGAAAAATAAAGCAAAAAAAAAAATTTAGGCTTACTTTTTGCTGAAAAATATTTATGTTTTTCATGATGTAAACACTAAGAAATAAAAAAAATTTCCTATATTTTTATTTTTTACTACTTTTATTATTTTTTATTAATTTCAGATACATATACAAATATTTTTGCTTTAAAAAACTTGATAGGAGTGAATTATATTTATTTTCGTATAGAGAAATAATGCTTCAACAACAATGATTCATTTAATGCGGTTCTTCGAGAAACCAATTAATAACTAACTGAGATATTATTCCTGTATTTATATACACACACATATATATATATATATATCAGATATATACATATCACTCTCATACACAATTCTGATGCATTGAAATAAGTTGAAGCTTCTTTTTTATTAGCGGAAGATTATTAAATCAAGAATTGTGCTTTAAATAATTTATTTCAATTCTGGCGAGGGGTTTCTCAGCAAATACAAATTATTTATAGTTGATAAATTAGCCCAATACTTGTTTTTAAATGAGAGCCATGATTTACTTGATTTAACAACCAGAATTGAAATAAATTTTATTGAAAATACAATTATTGATTTAATAAATTGAAGAAATATATTCTGATAATAAACTTATTCGCTTGTTTTTATGTATCTCAGTTTTAATAGATTGGCTTTTAATATCAATGTTTCACTCTTAGAGTTATGCAACGGGTTGTCGGTGACGAATTCTCTGAGCCGATAAGTTTTAATAAGGTATATAAGTTTTTTCACCAGTCAAACTTCTGAATAAATGAACAATTTTAATAGACCTTGTGTATTAATTGATAAATTTTATTTTCAAAAAATTCCTTAGAAAAATGAATCGAGTGCGGCAAAAGTTTGAAAACAAAAAGCGGATAATTTTTTTTCATTATTATTATTTTGGGAATTCCCTACTAAAAATAATTCAGACCACAATGAACCGCAAGTAAAAAAAAAAAAAAAACTTGGAGATACGGAGCTATTTTAATTATCAAAGGTAAAGTTTCAAACTTTTTGATGCGTGAATTAAAAAAAGCAATATGTTGTTAATATGCACGCCCGATTGCATATTAATAATACAACATTCTTTCACAAAGAATCAACGAAAAAAAATTTCTTTAACAGACTTTTCTGGTTTTCATCAAATAGAAAAGGGATATTTCGTGGTGTAGAAGAGCTCCTTGCTTAAAATTAAGTTGACTGAAATGCTTAGACTCTTAATCATACCACTAGTAACGAACTCTTTCAACTTCGATGTAACAATTTTTGAGCCCCAATTTGTGTAGGCTATTTCATCTGAATTTAATTGGTGTTGGAACTGTCGACTAAGCTTGTTAGAATTGACAATTTATATTCCATCTTTTTTATTCAATTTTTCTCTTTCCTTTTCGCTCGACTTTTTGTTTTCATTAAGCCTCATAACTCCTGTGGATATAGCGGGTAAACTTTCCCTTCGACCTTGGATTCGAATCAAATTTACTTTTTTCTCCTTGTCTGCTGCAGACGGAACGTGCTAAGCTGCTATGCGCTAACCAGCTGTTCACCGTACAACTCATAATCATTACGTTGCTGCCTACGATCTGTAAGAGAAATTATGATTATTTTACAATGGATTCCCAGACACATATTTAAGAACCGGAAATTATGGTTCTTGAAGCTGATGATTTACTAGAAACTATCAATTGCGTTCCTAGTTTTATTTGTTGAGATTAGAAAACTTGGAAATATCAAAATCGCAGAGTCAAATCTATTGAATTCTTTTTTGGAAAATAGTATAAAGAATTGTGTCATGAAGACTTATAAACTGTAGATAAAAAAAATTGAGAGGTTTATGCAAAAAAGAAAATGTTTTCTTACATAACTATTAGAAAAGCCGAATTGAAAAACTACAGAAATATATTTACAAAATTTAAAAATAAATTGACATATTTATAAATATATAGGGAATAATTTAATTTTCAGACTGCTGTATTGGATCTCTGGTTTTAGTGTTAGCTAACGGATTCAGCTTAATTTTTTACAGTTCAAAATGTAAACTAATCCATCAAACATTGCTTAAATGGTATTCTATATCTTATATCGTGAAGGGAATTCAGGAGAAAATGCTTAAATAGGCTTTATTTTCAAATTTTGTATTCAAAAACGTTTTACAGTTATTCACATTCAAAGTTATGGGTCACAATCTAGTATAATAAAGACGTCTCAGAAAGCAATTTCTAATTTTGTATGAGTAGTGTTTAACGTACTCGAACACGTTGA
Source organism: Trichonephila clavata (assembly GCA_019973975.1). Taxonomy (NCBI): domain Eukaryota; kingdom Metazoa; phylum Arthropoda; class Arachnida; order Araneae; family Nephilidae; genus Trichonephila; species Trichonephila clavata. The sequence goes on from BMAO01021432.1 coordinate 29,966, forward strand.
AATGAGTAAATTCAGTCAAAAAACATATTTTTGTTTTTTATTTTATTGAATAGAGCTATCTTTTGTCTTTACCAAACATATTTTTTTGTTTGTACGCTACTTAGATGCCAAGTTACAATCAATTTTATAAAATTAGAAAACTGGAAGTGGGTCTTTAATCTATACCAGAAATGGTATTTAAATTGTTCAAAAAATCTATCATGGCGAGTCTGATAACTTAAAATGTTATAAAGTATTTCTATAGAATTTTTTGAATATTATTTTCTAGAGAATGTACTAAAATATTTCATATTGTATGAATATTTTTTGAGTTATGGCCCATTATTTAAATAATGGTCTCATATAAAGAATGTCACATTTCTTATAATATTTACTCTACCAGCTCTAAATTTTTTTAAATTTTAATAAAACATTAAAATAATAGTACTTTCTCTAGATAAATACATCTAATTTGTTTTCGTTATACTTTTACTGATATAAGTTAATTGCTTTTTTCTTTAATTGCTTTGAAGTTTTTCAAAAATATTTTTAAAATTTAACTTATATTTGTGATTTTTGTAAAATTTAGATATTATTTTAAGCATTGTCAGTATTTATTGGTATTGATTACAAAAAAGCATACATTTATAATGTTTTAGTATGCTTTTTCTTAAATACCGGGAAATCCCGCCTATAACGCACACTTTTAACATAAAAAATAAGATCGATCTTTACGGGCACGCCGGGTATTTAAAAGATAGTTTCAAAAAATTAAAAAAAAATACATGAGTATAAAAATATTAGGCTTATGTATAGATCGGAATATAGTTCATTTAAAAGAAATGACATACCTATTGAACTTAAAGGGAGTTGTAGTTCTGGAAATATATTATTTTTTAACAATCCTGGTTTAACACCTCAAATAAATGATTTCAAAAATATAAGAGCAATAAATACGTGCACATTTGAGGTTTCGTTGTAAAAACGGAGGGGCGCGTTATACGGCGAATATACCTACAAATTGAAAAATATAGCTTGTGCGCATTATTCATCGGCGCATGTTTTACTCCGGATTTTACGGTAAGTACTCCGAACGCGTGTTCGGATACCTTAGGAAATAAACATTTGTTTATCAATGAACTATTTTGTAAGAACAAAGCAATGAATTACGAATATTTGTTTTTGTTTTTTGCAGAATTTTGTAGCATGACTGTTGATGTAAACATTCTAATATATCTCGATAAAAAAAAAATGCTCTTTACAACTAAATATAAATTAAGTACAGTGTAAAGAAAGCTGTTTTTTTGGAGTGAAACTTTTTCAATACGTTAATTTGACAAGAGTTAAGCAATTATTTCGAAAAATATTTTGAAATGCGGTTCGAACCACACCTTTGGATTCCGGAAATAAATAAAAAAAATAAAGTTTATTTTATCTTCTCACAAATATTTTTATTTATCTCTGTCTATAAGCTTTTTCTCCTACAAAGTGATTAATTTTTCTAATTCGCATTTGTGAAAATTTTTTCAATCGGATCAAAATAAATAACTACAAAAAAAGCTTCTTCCACAATTCATTTATTTATAACTTTTCGTAGGAAAGCAATGCAAATAAAAATGAGTAAATAAAAACGATTTTTCGAACTCATCATATTGTAAATGTGTCAAGGAATATTTACTAACATAAAAAAAATTTAAAAATACCAAAAGATTGTATTAACGTTATTTCATTTGCCTTTTAAACTTTTTAGTCAATGATTATATTAATTGATAATATATTTTTTCCCCTCTCTCCTCACTTTTTCAAACATTAAGACAAAAAAAAAAGCACATGTTCGCACTTATTGCTATATCGACTTTTTACTGAATATTTTCTTAACAAACTATCATAAAAATTTTATTTTTGACTGAATGTTATCAAGGCTTTCTCATAAGAAATTTTGAAAGATTTATCTCAAAATATCATAACTCTTATTTCTATTTGAATAAAAGCTGATTGAATGCATTCAGTAAGAGTAAACAGTTCAGTTTTGGAGACATATGTAATATGTTTGCGCTAAAACTGGTTTCCTTTATATTACTTTAACCCCTTAACAACCACTGGCGTATATATACGTCTCTTTCAACCGATGCGGTAAATGCCTAGGATGTATATATACGTCTTTTTCCGAAATGCAATTGTTTTCATTGAGCTCTTTTCAGTAAAACTTTTTCAAACGCTTTAGAATGCCCTAAAATGACCTTGACAGTGTTTGCGAAAGACTTACTTATTTCACGAGAAAATTTGCTTATCTATGTCTTTTCTTTTCTCCCCAATACACCGCATATGCGCATCTACGAGAAAAACGGTGGCACTGGGGAGCGGAATCGCGTAACTTTCAATAGACCCCGTTCAGGAGCATGATCGTGGCCGCGGTATCCTAGTGGTCAAGATATCGGATCGGGGCTGGCATGTCATGAATTCGAGCCCAGTACCACTAAAGACCCGACGTGAAGGGGAGCGACACACGTTAAATCTGTTGAGAGCTTAAACATCCTCCCGTTGGTGTGGTATGGTAGTTAGGACAGGGGTGCCAGCTCAAGTGTCATCCTCGTCACTTGACCATGATTCAAAATTACAAGGTCCATCGCCAAAAGCCCTCGTGTAGCTGAACGGTGCGACGTTAATATTCACTCACCCACTAAGGACCACGATCACATATATTTGATCACTTCAGGGCCCACGGTATCATTTGTGAGATTGTGTTTTTCCCGTTCTAGGTCCGTTATCACGCCAGTGAGATCTGAGTTTGGAATGATTATAAACTAAATTTCGGCGTGTTTTATTACATGAATGATTTTATATGAATTTTTATGAGATTTTATATAAGTTAGGCTCAACAGGAAAAATCAACCAATCCTGAACGGGTTAAGGGGTTAATAATGGAATACATTATTCTGGGCTATTATCTGTACTAAACAGAGGATTCTTTATTAAAAATAAATGCACGAAATCGGGAAAAAATGAATTTTTTAAAAGGGTGAGCAACAGGTTTTATTTTATCTGAGTTTATTACTGTATAGGTATATTATGTTTTTATTTCTGATAAGAGAGATCCGCTATTGAACAGTTAGAAAAATGTGTTTGGAAGAAAATTCAACCTAAATAAACAATCTTTTTGTAATCGATTCAAGTGTATTATTTTGTTCACTCTTGAATTAACATAATAGGATAGTATTATCATTCCCGCTGATTTAGTAGTAATCTTGGAATCCTGGCTGATCCAAACTTAATTCTGGCTTGGAATCTTGGCTTAAGTAAATCCTCTTAAATTTTGTATGGCTATTGGAAGGAATTCTGAAAAAACTTTAGGACTACCGAAGATTAATACAGTCTAAAACAAAAGTCGCACAATGAAATATTGGCGACAAACCTTGCAGTTCGGTTCAACCCTTAAGTGACGAGAACAACACCTCAACTGACATCTAGTTTATTACAGTGATGAGTGTTTCCATTTTTTCTTAGAACTTATTGTACTAAAAACTAGGAAAGCATTGTTACTTACCACTGTTTCTTTTCTTTCAGTTTATAATGACCAAAAACTAATTTTTTCTTTCAAATGGGGCTGAGGATCGGCAATTACCATTGTAGACCTAGTACATTCCCCGGCAGCTGGTATAACTTTTTATTGTAGCTCCATATAGATGGATACCAAATGCCATAATGCAATTTTGACATCCAGTTTCCGGAGCTCTGACGATGCGAAAATGTTTCAGGGAATTTAATTTTGCCAAGAGCACCCAAACCAAACGGACACCACAGCTCCGTTTGAAAGAAAAAAAATATTTTGGGGTCACTATAAACTGGAAGAAAAGAGACCGTGGTAAGTAATTGTGGTTCAGTAGAATTTTGTAATAGGAATTTAATTTCGACGAGAGCATCCAAACCAAATAGGCACTCTAGGCCATAATCATACAACATGGACACTGTCGATTTTCTGCATCATAAAAATCCACCGACTTGAACCCGCAAATTTGGGCATACAAGACCTAACCAACTACGCCACCCAGCCGCTTGACGAGATAATAATAATAATAATGTAGCAAAACACTCTAGTGAGACAATTTTTTTTCCAATCATTCCATTTTTTTTTTACTAAAAAACTGTTTGAAAAATGTACAAAAAGTGATTTGCTATTTTTTTCTTCTTTTTTTTTTTTATCTCAGAGAAATCGGCATGTATAAAAATTTATTAGATGCATAATCATTTTTTAGTGTTTAGTTGAAACTACATTGATACTAATTATACTTTTGAAAATTTTCTGTACAGTAGTAGAAGTGTTCGATTCTGCGCTTACGTAACTACTCACCCCCGCACATGAATAACTGAAAAAACATGCCGTGGTGTAGATTTACAGGTCAATGCAAAGTTCACTCTGTTGATGACTTGGGTGTCCGCTCCCTAGAAAGTATGATCTCATGCTGCAGCTGTCATACCAGCCGACGGGCAAATCCTAGAAATGAATGACGTTTATTTAGAAAACTACGTGTGTATTTTCGCAGTGTCTGAAATGTTTAGATTGCTCCCGATGTAAATAATAATAATTTCCTGGTAATCCTCATGATTTCAGGTACTGAACAACGAAATCAGTCAAATTTCATGATAATTTGGTGACTTTATGAAAATCAGGCAAAATAATAAACCACAGCTTAAAAAAAACTAAAAAACACCCTTTATCGAACTAAGTTGTAACTTAATCTTTTAATCACCAAGTCTGGAATTAGCCGCCAAATCTGGAAATGGGACCTGAAATTAGCCACCAAATACGGGAGGGGATTTGAAATTAGTCCCCAGATGTGGGATGGGGTCTGAAAATGGGAAATCGTTAATCCTGATGATCCTGATCAGGACAATGGAACAGAATTATTAAATTGTTGTATTGTCATCGGTCCTGGACAAGCGAACAAAATTTCGAATTAATCTGACCTTTTAAATTGGGAAAAAATTGAGTTCAAAGATTCTGTTACATACAAGTGAAGCTTATAAAAGGGTATTAAAAATGAAGAATATTTTATTTAATAATTGATTTATTTGCTGCTTAGAATTTATAGCAATGTAATGTGTCTGAAAATTAGTTAAATATTAAATATTTACTTATTTTGAGATGAAAAACATCGAGTTTGCCTAGTATGAATAGAAACGTATGATGTTGCAATAGTTTTACCAACCCATAAAGGTTAGAAATAACTACATGTATCAGATCAATATGCGCCTTAGAATGACAACAACTCAGGAGCAGAGAACCTATAGAGGAAGGAATGACAGGTCAAAAAGAGGAAAAACCTTTTTAGCAGATTACATAGAAAGAAGAACCTATATTCTGTCTTCTCAGCAGGATTTTTGGTATAAAAATATTACTTATTGATGAAAATAATCTAATCCATGCAACAATATGTTTTCTGTATCATTTCTATTAAAGACAGCAGAACTTTTTTTTATTATCAGACAAGATACAAGAAAAAGCAATTGAAGAGATGTAAGCAAAAAGTACTGTAGTCGTAAGCTATTACAGCACTGAATTTGAAATTAGGAGACAAAGTATTGAAGAGATATTTTTTTTGGTACTGATTTTGTTCTTTGTAATAAGAATACATAAAAATATATTGGGATCAGTTAACTTTTATACATGTTAAAAAAATAGCCGTATAGAATTCTAAAAAGATTCTATCCATAACAAAAAAAAAGTTCATGCACTTGAATTTGTTTTCTTTTGAAAATAAACAGTGTCGGAAATTATCCTATATATATATATATTTAAATAGTCAGTTTTTATACTTATAGCTCTTCGCAGTCCTAAATATATAAGAATACACTAACTTAAACTGTTTTTTTCTTGAGATAAATTATTAAAACTTGGAAACGCTTTATATTTCCAATCCATACAATTTTTGAAGGCAATATTTCAGCTGTGGTAAGAACATCTGAAAAATACCCTATATATTTTATTTATCGTAACTTTAAATTAAAAAAAAACACCGTAATAAATGTATGTTTTTATTGCTTAAATTCAAGCTTCAGAAAACAGTAGATCTGTTTAAATGAATTTAATTTTCTTTATTTTTAGCTTTTAATTATCCCATCAAGTGTTTCTGTAATTTAATTTTATTTATTTATTTTAACGCTTCCTCTGATCTCCCGATCTGTGAATCTTTGTAGAAATGTGACCTTTCCAAACGGATCTGGTCACCGTTGCATGAAGTGCATCGCGGCGGAAAAACACTTAAGAGGTACTAGAGTATTCGATATATATTTTTTTTAAATAAACAGTATTTCAACCTTGACACTAAAATGTATTTATACGGGTGATCAGTTTTGAATGTCGTTTTTTTTTTTTTGGTAAGTTTAAGGAGAGATCTTTGATGTGTTTTGATTCATCATCCTTACTCTTTTGTATACTGTTCAAAGAGAAATAGTAGAGAGTATAATTTTTCTTTAAATCACAAAATAACCACGTATTGTACTTAAAAGAAGACATTAGGATTTACTTCTATTTTGGAAGTTAATATTGATGCAAATTATTAATTTATGAAGAGCTATGCAAAATTTAATTTAATTAAGGCCTATTTAGCTCTTAAAGGAATTGGCAATAATATGACCTCAGATATAATCTCAGAAAAATGTTTGAAAATATATACAGTAGAACGTCGTTTATCCGAATTAATTAGGACCGGACACCGTTCGCATACGCGATTGTTCGGATAACCGAAAACCGAATGCGATCCATGCAGTATATGAAACCGGACACTATACGAATATTGAAAATCATTATATGCGGGAAATGTGCTCGAAGAAAAAGAAAAATAGGTTCAAAATGTCGCAGTTTTACCTTTATTGTGGAAAATAATCACTTATTTTTCGCTGTACCATTGTACACCTTCGTTTTTTCGCCGCAAGGTCTCTGATTCTCTTGAGCAAAAGTAGTTGAGTAGGACAGCACTCTCTGATTGTTGTTCGTACCACTCCATAGCTGTCTCTTAGGCAGAAAACGCGTTAGTATTTGATAGACTCTTGCTACTTTCGTTGTTATTGTTGTTGTCCTCGTCTTCATCCATTTCATTGTCAGCAGTGTCGGATTCTTCTTGCACGGAAGTAACAATCTCGTCATCATTTAGCATTTGAAATCCCCAATCTTCTGCATCACATACCATCCAAAAGAGCACGTATATACCCCCTGACCTGATATTCCGCACAGAGATGTTTACTAAATCACACAACTGAAATTCCCCAAATATCCCTTACTTTGGGTTTTTCCGTCACTTTTGGACTCACGCGAAACAACTGTTGAATCACTGTTCGAAACCGTATCCGGACTTTGGTCAGGATATTTGACGATCCGGATAATAAACGTTCGGATAAACGACGTTCTACTGTAATCTATTGAACTCCGTATGACTAAAATTGCAATTTAGCTTTATTATAGAGAAAAAATTACTGTTTTGAAACAGACACATTTATCTATACAGAAACTAGCTTGCAATTTTAGTCATATGCAAGTCCTCTTGAACTCCAAACGACTAAAATTGCAAGCTAGCTTCTGTATAGGTAAATGTGTTCATTTCTAAGCAGTAATATGTTCTCTCTAAATCCATTGACTATGAATGTAAGTTCTGCGTACTTCTTTGGTTATAAATAAAATCCTAATGTGCCCTTATCAATAGCATACTTGGTGGTAGTACTCTGAAACTCATATTAACTTGTTAAAGATTTCTATACATGGCTAAATACTTGGAATGGAACAAAGCTATTAGCTGACATTAATTATCACTTTTGATCTATATTAACAATAAAGAGGAAATTTCAATTACGCTTTATTTTCTTCTAATGGAATAACTAGTCATGAGGGGTCCTGCATCACACACACACACACACACACAATTTCTTGGACGTTCTATTTTGGGGTCCTTCAACATATTTCGATTTTCTTGCTTACATATATTGAGGCCCCTGTATCTGGGGGCCCCTTATCTTTGATACGGTGGTAGTTATGTCCCTGTTTCTTTCAGAGGAAAGTACATTATTAAGGTTGCATTCTAAATTGTAAAAATATTACTTATTAATCATTAAAAAATAAATAGCCTTCAAATATTTCCCTTTTGGAATAAATTTATTGCGATGTTTTTAAAATTTGAATTGAAGCAAATTTACTGATAACAAGTAATATAAAAAAAAATTTAATTCAATTTCTACTTAGGTCAACAAAGAAAATTTTTATTTTAGCTTTACTTCTTGTTAAATAGTCACAATTAATATAAATATGTATATACATATGACAGAATCACAATATTAAGTGACAAAATAGAAGGTGATTTTCCTTGCAATTTTCCATTTTCCTTTCTATATATGGTGTTGAACTACTTTTTTTGTTTGTTACTATTTATTCATTAATTAAATTTAATTATTCTAATAAAATAGTACAGTGAAAAAGAGAGAAATCACAGTCTCAAAAATATAGACATCCCAAGTAGGATTCTAAACTTTGGATTAGAAGTCAAGCGCACTATCCATTGCACTACAAGGATACAACGAATAATTTTCCTTTCTATATATGCTGTTGGAATATTAGTTTTGTTTGTTACTATTTATTCACTTTTCAATTTAACTAATGAATTAATATTTGAAAAAAAAACTGTATTAATATCAAGTGTCATTCACTACAAGTTTAAAAAATTGTATTTAAACTTGAATGAATAAAATGAAGTATTTTATTTACGATTGAAAATTTGAAAAAGATATATATATATATATAGGGAGAGAGTGAGTTAATAGTATGAATTGAAAAAATAAATAAGTGTATGTTATTTGCTCATAACAGATGATATCTTAATGAGATAGCCTTTTCAAAACAGTTATAGTTAGTTTTTTTTGTGGGATATGGAGCAGCAAAGGCTATTATCCCCTTTCCAAAACTACTCGTCAAGGAATTAACAGCAAGACATCAGTTAACTTTATTACTTGAAAACTAGTTAATAAAATGTATGTTTACTCGTAAAGAAATTTTCGGACCCGACTCCTTCATTTAAGGATTGTACCTTTAAAATTTTTTGGATATTTTTTTAGTGAAGTTTTGATTAAAATTGAAATATTTAAGCAATTTATTTTAAGATCTGCTCGTATCGAAAAGCTCGTATCACTCGTTATAAGGGTTATCGTACCGAAGAGCTTCTGATATATCAGTTCAGAAAACTCTAGAAAATCTATGATTGACTTTAAAAGCCTTAAGGAATATCCATACATTACATCATATACAGTTCTCGTTTTAAAAGAATTCCAGGCTGCGGAAGTTTAGTGGTCAAGATATCGGTTCGTGGCTGGAAGGTCATGAGTTTGAGCCCAGTACCACTAAAGACCCGCCATGTAGGGGAGCGATGCACGGTTAGTTTGTCGAGAGCTCAAACGTCCTCCGTTAGTGTAGTGTTGTAGTTAGTAGAGGGGAGTACCAGCTCAGGTGTTGTCCTCTTCACTTGACCATGGATCAAAATTACGAGGTCCCTCGCCAAAAGCACTCGTGTAGCTGAACAGTACGACGTTAATATTCACTCACTTAATAGAATTCCAAATCGAGTTTTTAGCTCCATATCTAATTTGATTTTGAGTTTGTGGTTCATTATAAAAGAATCTAGGTAAAACAAACTTCTTGAGATAAAGTTAACATATAACTTAAAAATTTCTTGATATTTTACACAATTGTTTAGTTTTTCAAAAAAATTTACAATCGGCATCATAAAATATTTATGTTACCTTTGCTTACCTAAAAAAAGATTGGATTATTTATTAGATTGATCATGTAACAGATGAACATTTATCAAATATTTGAGAAAAAAAGAAAATGCCCATTTTTCGATTCAATTAATGTAAAATGAAGCATCAATTTAAAATCATTAAGATGTTTTGGAGAAAATATGAGTAGAAATTTTTTTAATTAATTTAGTTATATTTTACTAATTTTTATTTCATCCAAAAAAGTTTAAGAGTTTTCGTTATTCTAATCTCAGGAAAACAAATATACGTGCAACGACGTATTAGACAGAGAAATTAGTAGCAACGGTACGAATTCTTTTATCATTTTTCGTGGGGGCATGAAGTAGTGGTAGTATTACTGGCATAGCTAGCTTTGAGTGAGGTCCTGTATCAAAATTCCTTTGGGGTCCTTTTTAGAAAAAAAAAGCCCTGATATATAGGGGACTGTAGTTACAAATGTTGGAGCCCCCTGTAGCTTGGGGGCCCCGTATCATTGATATGGCTGATACGGCGGTAGCTACGCCCCTGGGTTGTATTTATAAAATATAACAAATATTTGTTCAATTTCTTAGAAAGAATATGAAAATAAACAAGTAAAATCGATAAATTTGATAAAAAATAAAATTAGAATTAAAGAAACATTATGCATTAAGAGAGAAATCCAAATTTAGATATCTGTTTTAAATATTTTCAAATAAAATATATCAATAAATGAAAGTTACAAAAGCCACACAAGAAATATATAATAAGAATAACATTGCATGCAAACATTCCCCCCCCCCCCCCGAAGTTAGAACTGTCAACAGAAATCTTGAAAATAAAAAAGAAAAATGCTAAAATTTGGTCTTTGTTGCGCATCACAAAAAATATACATCCACTCAAATATTTCTATGCTACATTGTATCCAAAAAATAAACGTTTCCACATAATTCAATTCTTCTGCTATTATTTTCATGACTTGTAATTTCAGAATCCAAACCCCGAGTTTATTCGCTTCCCAGCAATATAATGATGAAGTAGCTCTGAATAAATCATTAAGAGCACAACGAAATGGATTGCCAATGATGAGTATCAGGTAAAATGAATAAGTTCCCTGCTTTCATATGATAGGTCATTACTCTTATCGTTATAGTTTCCCCATACGTTATTTTTCTAGCATCATTGGAATTCTACCAATGTTGATGGGATATTCCGTTAGATGCTGGAAAAATTTGCATTCTTATTTCTTTTCTGCTTCGACATTAGTAATAGAATTTGGCACATATTTCCCCAGGAAACAAATAACATATGCTCTGAATGTTCTTCTTTTTCTCCAAATGAACTGTCATTTAGAAGAGACGGATAGGATTCACAATAAAAAAAGAATTGAGCTCGGTTGGAATAACGTTCCGGTCATAGGAATACATTCATTCTTCAACGGTTTATCAGAAGGGAAATGATTGATAAACAAAATATAAACAACCAAATCGATTTAGATGGAAAATAAACACTGTCGAATCAAAACAACCGAGTTCATGATGAGAACTGGTTCTTACAGTGGAAGGGATTTGAATGTTCTGTAATAAACGAATGCTTTGAAGTGATGCGTTTATTGCATTTATAAATGTTATGAAAAGAATAAATGTTATTTATGCTGCATTCGTAAAATTGATTTTTTAAATCCTTTTTTTTATCTATATTTGAAATAAGTGCTCGATTTTGCCCATATATTTTTGTGTTCATTGAGCTTATTGAATAGAAAAAAATATCATTATATTTCTTTCTTTTCTTTTTTTAAAAAAAAAATCTCTCAAGTGGTATCTTTGTATATGTGTGGAATAAATATTTTTCATATTATTATGATCTACTGAAATTTTTAAATTATCTCATCATTGTAATTTCACGAAATAATTTATTTCCATATAAAAATTTCAAGAAAAAACCTAAGAATTAGTTATAAAAAGATATACATTTTTTTTTCTTTGCATTCATTTGAAAGGACGTCTGTCATATTTATATGATTTTCAAAGTTTGTTTTAAAAATTAATATTCATTTTTGTATTAAAATTTTTTGTTATTTAAAGGTGTGTTATCATTTTATAAACAGATTATTATGAATTGTTTCTGCTTATATTAAAATTCTGTTCATAAACTTACGCTTAGAATATTAATTTTACGGTTAGTTATTTAAAGTTTCAGAAAATATGATACAACAATTGAATGCCATTTTTGGCCATATCCCATAAGCAAAATAAATAAATAAATAATAAAAATATTATAATAAAATAAAAATTCCACTAAATATTTAAGTTTGGGTGCTCGAAGATATCTGTTTGAGCTCCCTGAATTTGCAGGTAATTCGATCAGTATATTTAAACAAGTTGGCTGCACACCATTTTTTATATCAATAAGCAATGTACAGTTTAGAAAAAAATAGTTTGTGCAGAACTTTTCCCTCCTTGCTCAGTAGCTTGACAGCCCAGGGTGGTCCTTGGCCTCCTCAAAAAGCCTTTTCCAGGTTAGTCTTCTTCCTGAAGTGTTCTCCAATTTTTATTTCTCAAAACTAGGAGATCTTTTTTTCTAGGTCATCAATCCATCTTAGTTTTGGCCTGCCTTTTCTCCATGTGCCAATTGGTTGGGCCCTGAAGACTTTTTTTAGTGGTGCGGTCTTCGTCCATTCTGACAACGTGGTCTGCCCATTTAATTCGTTGTATTTTGATGAAGTTAATGATGTCAGATTCTTTATATGAGTGATAGAGCTTGAAATTGGATCTTCTTCGCCATGTGCCATTTCCTGAATTTCTCCAAAAATAAATGCTACAATAATGCCACTGCTACAATCTGCTGGGGCCCGGTGCTAACCTGAAAAATGCTTCTTTTTATTAACTTACTAGAAACAACTGGAAGCAATACTAACGCGGTCAGCAGTGGCGTGAAGTACACCCCCGCATTGCGGGGGCCCAAAGCCTTACTGACGCCAAGAGCGTACACTTTGTTAGATCCGGATTTGGAATCCAAAACCTGACTTTGCAGGGGCCCCTAACATTCTCCGTTACGTCACTGGCGGTCAGCACTATGGTCCGACAGTATTATTATTAATAGCTCAACTTCACAAATCTCTTTATACAGCCCTTCCCATCTCTTGTGTTACGTTTGATTTGTAAGCAGATGGCAGTTTAAAATTTCCATAACATTAAAGAAAAAAACCAAGTTAGTTTTAAGAGGGAAATATCGCGAGATAGCTTATTAAGTTTTACATTTATTAACCATGAAATAATTTTAAAAAAAAGGAGTACGTGAGAATGCTTTTTGACCTATACATGAAGTTTGAAGAAGTAGTTTTGCACGCGTTGAAAAATCAAAAAGAGAAGCGAGAAGCTCGGTTGATTATAGAATTATAAGGAAATTCTAAATTTTTAGGATAGAAAAAGAGAAAATATTTCTTATTAATGCAATAAAAGCATACTTACTAAAGCTTTATTTTTTAATAATTATTTAATTCTTCATTTTCCTTCTTTAATTTGTTTTCACCGTATTGTAACCCACTTGCAATATTTGGTATAGCTCATATTTATATCTTCATTTCTCTTCAAATATATCAAATAAAAATATATTCTTGATAAATTAGAAATATAAGCCAAATATAACATCATATGTGTAGTTTGCTTGCCGCCCAAACTGATGCACTGGTTTAAAGTGGCATAAATTAGTTTCCTTAACATGATTAATACACTCTTTCAAAACATGTAGATAAGTGATTAGTCGTTCTATAAAGCAACATGCTGGTTATTAGTGACGGACCTCGTAATTTTGAACCTTGGTCAAGTGACGAGGACGACATCTAATCTGGCACTCCCTCTCCAAACTACCACATTACATCAACGGAAGGACATTGAGGATTGACAGATTTAACATGCGTCAGCACATTTAACACGGCGGTATTTCTCAGTGTCACTGGGACTCGAATCCACGTCACGCCGGTCACGAATTCATAACCATAACCACTAGACAACCACGGTAACCAAAATATGCAGATATGAATTCTTTTATGAGAATGGATATGAACTTCAACTATATATTTTTAATAACAGATATAAGTAACTTTAAGGCCTTGATAACCTAGTGGTCAAGTTGACGGACTCGTGGGCGGCGTGTCATGACTTCGAGCATAGTACCGTTGAAGACCCTCCGTGTAGAAGGTAATCTGTGGAGAGCTCAAACCTCCTCCCGTTAGTGTGGTGTGGAAGTCAGGAGGTAGTACCAGCTCAGGTATCGTCCTTGACCATGGCTCAAAATTGTGAGGTCCATCGCTAAAGCCCTCGAGTAGCTGAATAGTGCGACATTAATATTCATTCACTCACTCACTAAGTAACTTTAAACAGTTTTTAAACACTGGGTTATTTATTAATAGAGGGAATTTTCTCAGAATGTGTATCAACCATGCATTGTGATGATTCCTTTGAAGTTTTTTCTACAAAAACCGTAAGACATAGGTTTTTGATATAATAATAACTACTTTCTAATTAGTTCCAGAGATTCATTTTTTAGTTTATTTTAACAAGAATGTTTGGGTTCTGAATAAAATTTTAAATTCCTTTTTCCTACAGGATCAAGGAATTGAAAACGGTTATTCAAGATGCTTGAGAATATATCATATCAGAATAAAATAAAATCTGATTATACTTTTTGCGTTGTTTCTCAGTTTTTTCATCGTTTTTGTTTAAATCCCCCCCCCTCCCCATGTTTGTAACTTTATTTGCATGGATCTTTTTCCATTAATCTGTCATCTAATTTTGTTTTCGTTTTTTGATTAAAATTTTTCTTTTGTATTCTTTCAGATTTTCAATATTCAATGATTTCTCTAAGCTCAGTTTTGAACAAAATTCTTTGGTGTTTTGGTACAAGAATGAGAGATATTTCTGTGTGTTTTTAAATTAACTGTTACATTTTGCTAAAACTAGAGATAAGAAGATATTTTATATTACATATTTTTAACACCAGAAAGACTGAAACTTAGTATATACCTATATTGCCCAAAAGCAACCAAAATCACTGCATTCAGAAAGAATAACTAATATGTAAAGAAATTTGTTTAAAAATAATTTTTAATAATTTTAATATTATTTCCAGTCATATATATAACAAGTTATTAGTAAATGTTAACAATAAAAAAATTACTTCACCTAGAAAAAAATATGTTCTAAAAATTCTAAGAAATTGTGTCATTATATACGTAATAATTGTTTTTCTAATTGAAATTAAAAAGCAGTCAAAATGCCTTCCTTGGGCAATCTAGTGTTAAACACACAAAATTGTTTAGATTGTTATAAGTACCTAAGGCATCAAATTCTAATTGCGTAGAAACAAAACTTGAGTCAAATGTTAATTAAACAATTAAAATATATTTAATAATATATTTCTTGTTAAATTTCAAAGTATTTTTTACATTTTATTGATGCAAAATATATTCAATAGATCTAAACATCACACTACATCAGTGGTTCTCAACCACTTTACCGCGGCACTTTTGTGTGCCGCCAGATTCTTGAAGTGTGCTGCCAAATTCTTGAAGTATGCCACCAAATTCTTGAAGTGTGCCAACAATTTTTTTTTAAAAATTATTAATTATATTCTGAGAAAAAAATTCAAAAATTCGAAACTGATCATTTTGTTTTATAGAAATAAACTATTTATAAAATTGTTATTGACCGTTTGACTCCTTGGACAGACTCCTTGACTCCTTGGCCCATAACTCCTTTGTGTACGGCTACATCCGTCTATGAATTAACTTTGAATGAAGAGGAAGAACCAATTTTGCTCTATGATAGTCGAGATTTAATTTCAAAACATTCGGAAGAGTCAATTCCTTCATTCTGAGTTAAAATTAGAAGCGATTATTCTATAATAGCCGAAAAAGTTTTAAAAATTTTGCTACAATTTTCTATACCTTACTTGTGTGAATTCGGATTTTCAACCTTAGCAAATATAGAAGTGAAAAAAGATCGAGACTTTTAAAAGTAGAGGACGAAATAAGAGGGGCGTTATCATTTTTATGTCCAAATATAAGCAAAATTTTCAAAAATCTTCAAGCTCAAATTTCGCATTAAAAGTATTATTATAATCAATTTGTAAATAATTGTTCAATAAACATTTCGTCGTCTTTTTTTCACATATTATTTAATTTAACACTGAAAATTGTTGTCATGAACTATTTTACATAGTATATTATTGATAAGTAAAATTCTTTTAAACTTATTTTATTGTTAGCGTGCCTCCAAATTTTGAAATTGTTAATTGTGAGCGCAATAACAACAACAACAAAAAAAAAAGGTTTAGAATCCCTGCACTATATAGCTCCCAATTAGATTTAATTTTGTCATAAGTATATTGTCGATAATTACCATAAGGAAAAAAAGAATGTAAAATCAAGCCTTATGAATTTTTATTTAAAATTATTCAACGTAGTAAGAACAACGAAAGTGGGAATGTTATTCGGCAAGGGAATCAAATTTAGGAATCAATAATTAAACTCGCAATCGTATGTTTAAATAAATTCTATTTAACATCAAACGAATACGCTCTTAAAAAAGTAAAGAAAAAATAATATAAAAAAAAATTAAGTCAATTCCTGGTAAGGTCAACAAATTTTTTATTTTAGTTACGTTTTATTAAATAATTACAATTAATATATAAATATGCATATACATATGGCAAAACAGAGATTTTCCTTTCTATATATGGTGCTGGACTATTATTACTGTTTTTTCTTTTTTATCATTCATAAATCCCACCCTCAGAAATTAGGCGATTCTAGTAGGATACGAACTCACGACCTTTGGATTAGAAGTCCAACACGCTATCCATTGCGCTACCAGGCACAGCAAGCTATTTTTCCTTTTTATATACGGTGTTACACTATTATTTTTGTTTGTCAATATTTATATTCATTAACTAAATATAATTAATGAATAAAAATTGGAAAAAACTGTATGAACTTTAAGTGTCATTCACTACAAGTTTTAAAAAATATATTTGAACTTGAGTGGATGAATAAAAAGTATTTTATTAATAATTGAAAATTTGAACAAGATATATATATATATATATATATATGTAATAGACGTGACCGTTGAAAGATATTCGTTATACGATGGCCGTTGAGATGATTTCTTTGTATGATGACGATGTTGTTGGAATGGATTCTTTATATGAGATTGATGAGGCAGTCCTGAGGTTAATCTTGTTTAATGTACACTGAACATGAAGACACATAGACGGATTCACAAATAAACACACATAACACAAACACAAGATAAAGCACAAAACAAGCTGCAGCGGACTACATGTTGAAGTAATACTGGTTACCACTAAGTCAAAGAACTCTGAAAAAGATAATTTATTAAATAATATTATCATTCCGATAAAAACAGACATGTGGCATATTTAAGACAGATCATTTTCTTAAAAGAGGTGAATGTGCTTTTTCTGGATATGCTTATGAAAATGTACATTTAAAGAGCCAATTTCAGACACGTACTTTTAAAATATTTCAGAAAACATGAGAGTGAGAGAATATTAACGTCGCACTGATTAGCAACACGAGGGCTTTTGGCGACGGTCTGCGTAATTTGAACCATGGTCAAGTGACGCGGATGACACCTGAGCTGGCACCCCCTTTCCTAACTACCACACCACACCACACCAACGGGAGGATGTTTCAGCTCTCGACAGATTTAATGCGCATCGCTCCCCTACTTTATCGCGGGTCTTTAGTGGTACTAGGATCGAACTCATGACACGCTAGCCATGATCCGATGCCTAGACCACTCAGCAGAAAACATGAGGCCTTTCCTTAGTATGAATAAGTAAATGTCTATTTAACAGAAACCTTTTGGAGAAAGCCTTGTTGGATATTTAAGAAATGTGACGCTTTTCTTTGGTATGAATACATAGATGTCTTTTTAAAACACCCCTTTCTGAAAAAGCCTTGTTGCATATTTCACAAACATAAGGCTTTTCGTTCGAATGAGTATGTAAATGGGAATTTAAATTGCCTCTTTGAGAGAAAGCCTTGTTGCATATTTCACAAATGTGAGGCTTTTCTTTGGTATGAACACGTAAATGCTCTTTCAAAGTACCACTTTCTGAGAAAGCCTTGTTGCATATTTCGCAAACATGGGGCTTTTCATTGGTATGAATACGTAAATGTCTTTTTAAATTTTCACTTAGAGAGAAAGCCTTGTTGCATATTTCACAACATAAGGCTTTTCATTCGTATGAGTACGTAAATGTTTTTTCAAAGTATAACTTCGTAAAAAAGCCTTGTTGCATATTTCACAAACATGAGTCTTTCCCTCGGAATGAATACGTAAATGTGCATTTAAAGCATAACTTTGATAGAAAGCATTGTTGCATATTTTACATACATGAGGCTTTTCCTTGGTATGGATAAGTAAATGAGCTTTTAAATGATAGCTTTGAGAAAAGGCCTTATTACATATTTCACAAATGTTAGGCTTCTCTTTGGTATGAATAAATAGATGTCTTTTTAAAGCACCACTTTTTAAAAAAGCCTTGTTACATATTTCACAAACATGAGTCTTTTTTTTGGAATGAATACATAAATGTGCATCTAAAGAATCACTTCCTGAAAAAGCCTTATTGCATATTTCACATACATGAGGCTTTCCCTTGGTATGGATAAGTAAATGTTTTTTTAAATGAGAGCTTTGAGAAAAAGCCTTGTTGCAGACATCACAAACATAAGGCTTTTCCTTGGTATGAATACACAAATGTTCTTTTAAATGACCACTGTGAGAGAAAGCCTTTTTGCATATTTCACAAACATGAGGCTTTTTGGTAGACAGATTACTCAAGTGATGCTTAAAGATATCATTTGAGGGGTAGCCATCTGTTAATTTATTTTTTAACAATTCAAAGGCTGTTTGACATTCAGGAGTCCAATTCCATTGTTTATCTTTCTTTAAGAGTTGATTTAAAGGTTCTCTAATTTTAGCATATGAATCAATGAATTTGTTATAAACATTTACAGAACAAGAAAACTTGGAAGTTGTTTTACATTTTTAGGGGGCTGTAATTTTTTAATAGTTTCAATATTTTGATTATCTGGTGTAATGCAACCTTCTTTAATTTCATAGCCTAAAAAATTTATTTTATTTTTTGCAAAAACACATTTGAGAGTTTTAGTTTAATGTTTTCCTCCTCACAAATTTGAATACTTTTCTTAAATGAGCATAGTGCTCCTCTAAAGAATTTGAAAAAATAACTATATCATCAAAATAGTGACAAGCAAATTTGAACATTTATGTTTAGTTAGAATTTTACGAATAATGCGATTAAAAATTGCAGGGGCATTTCGAAAACCAAAAGGGAGAACTTGAAATTCATATAAACCTTCAGTTGTAATAAAAGCTAATTTTCTTTATCTTTATCGTGAAAGGAATGTGCCAGTAACCACTTGCAAGGTCAAGAGTAGAAAAAAATTTTAGCATTATTTAATTTATCTAGCAGGGAGTCTATTCGAGGTAAGGGTTCTGCATCTGTTTTACAAATTGCATTCAGTTTTCTGTAGTCAATGCATAGTCTTGTTTTTTGTTTTTTCATCTCTTTTATAAGCCAAAGTAACAGGGGAAGAATAACAACTAGTTGATTCCTTAATTAAACCTGCAGCTAGTAAATTTTGAATTTGTTTATTAATCTCAGCTTCTGAAGTAGCTGATGTTCTGTATGCTCTTTGAGAAATTGGGAGATCTGAAGTTAAATTAATTCTAGGGGGTTCCATTTTATTTTACCTACATCATATTTATTTTTTGAAAAAAACATGGGAGTATTCTG
>BMAO01021433.1:0-17187 GCA_019973975.1 Trichonephila clavata
ATATAATTATTATGTTACTTTTTTTCCCTTTCGCTAATTTTTAAATTGGAGCAGACTGCAAAATGATATTTAATGAACGATATACTTCCTTCATCATCCATTTCCTCTGTATCCTATTCAAATGTCATTAAAACATAGTCTATGGTCTATGATGCTCTCTATCATATCGAGCACATCTAGCATTCTCTTCAACGTCTGTGGGAGTTTGCGCAGCTTTTCGGACGTCTGGGCAAAACATGTAAAAATGCTGTACCTCAAAGATTTCCATGTAGTCTTGATCGAGACCTTACTTCTATAGCTACCGAACTTACTTTAAATGTACATTTTACAATTTGCGCTTTTGTTGTAATTCACAGTATTAAGTATTTACGGCAATAGATTAACAAAAAAAAATATGGATAGATTTTAAAGCTGTAAGATAATATTCGACGATAATAAAACATCAACAAGTGCACAGACAAAATAGTTCCAGAAAAAAAATCAAGTAAGTATTCTTAAGAATATTTAAATTTTCGATTTACCATTACTAAAGTAAATGGAGAAGAAAAGCCCCTGTGTGTTATCTGTTCAAAAATATATTGGTAGAAGACAGTATGAAACCCAATAAACTTAAAAGATTTTTGGAAACATTTCATGGTGAATACATTCACAAGCCTCGAGAGTTTTTTAATTAAAATCATATGAAAACCAAAAGCATTTTAAAAAAAATTATTGTCTGTGAATGAAGAAGTTTTACTTACAGAGAAGCTTATTTTGCCAGCAGCAATTGAGATCATAGAAATCATTTGAGACAATTTTGACAGAGTTGCTGTCTATGGACTGCAACTCTTTGTCTATATCAACTGTAATTTTAAGCCTCACGAAATTAGCATTAAATATTGATGTTAAATAATGGAAAAGGATGTAAAATTCCAATGAAGAATAAATGTTTTATTTTTTAGTATTTAAAACGTGAAGACTTACTTCTATATGTTTAAGCCCCGGAGCAGGCGCACCCTCGATAATAACGTTAATGATCGCGCGGTCACTGAGTCACCACAATCGCGTGAAACCATCCAGTTAAAAATGTATTCAATATAAAAGTGTGGATGTTAGTTCTATAAAAGAATTTGGTAAAACGTTTTTCATTATGCTTAATATGTTTCAGAATATTCATAAATTCATTCTTTCATGTTTCAGAATATTCATAAATTCATTCTTTTATGTTTCAGAATATTCACATTATTTCTTAGCAAAATAATCCTTCACTCATCTATGCTTTTCGAAATATCATAAAATTCTTTCACATAAAAAAAAGCGCAAAAAATACATTATTTACAATATCTCAAAATGACAGCGGTGAATTTTTTATGTTCTTACAAGATTTCTCTGTATCTGGGTTTTGTTTTTCATCTGAAAGAGTAGTATTTTAGGTTCAAAAAGAAAACATAATAAAAAATCTCTCATCGTGGGATTACAGTAAATCGAACAAAATTTTTTTTTTATTTGGTTATAGGAATATAAGATAGCTTGAAGTGGAGATTACGAATATTGTCGGATGGTATATACTAATTATATCAGTGTAAATATGTATTTTTTATTAAGTCAGAAAATATTTTGTTTTAGTTCATTCCAGAAAATTAAATTTTTTGAAACTTTGTTTTTCGACATGATCCCGCCTCTTATTAGGGTTATCACTTCCGCATAGAAGAGCGCGCCCCACAGTTTGAGGTTAACCCTTAATTAGGTTAACCCTTTATCTATCGCACTATAAATTACTACCGTATTTTTGCTTTGAAAAAATAAAAAAAATAGTTATTAATTAATTATTGCTCATACAAATTGATTTGTTAATTGGAAATGGTTTTTTTTACATTAACAAGTACATAAATATACAGATAATTCAACGAAAAAATTTTACTTTCATTGCTTTTAATTTAAGAGAGTGATAACCATTTAAATGTAATGCAAAACAGTTCATTTCTCCTTGTCACAGACGTCCTAGTTACATTTAAAAATGTTTTAGCCGGTAGCAAGCGTGCGCTCCATACTAACGTTAAAGGTCGAGCGGGGTGACTGACTCATCCCAATCCTTTTTTCATAATTATTTTTTTTGCCCACGATAAAAGTCAAAATTTCAGAAAATAATTTAACTAAGAGAAAACAAATATACTTACCTACTTTCAAGGATTCTTCAATATTCCTTTGATAATTTGAGAAAAAATCCAATAAAATTGAACTAAAATGTTTCAAATGTGCGTGACCTTAATAAAGGATGCAATTCATATATATATAAAACTTTCGCTAACGTTACAGGAATGTTATTTTCAAGCATAACTGTCATATTTTATTAACGTTATTGCAGTTCTGAAATCCTTTGCTGATCGACAAATATCCTGTTGAACCTTTCATTGCTTGTGTCTTTTTGACAGGGCAAGGTTTGTCTTGTGGTTCACTTGTAACTTCATATTTTTCTTGATGGAGTTCTTTAATTGAAAATTTTCTTTTCGTGTCATGTTATTTGTTTTTTTTTTTTAATTTACTTTCAAAATCATGACTAATATGCATTATTTCAGCAGGTTTTTCTCTTGCTTGCTTAGTTTCAACTTTCTTCAACAGAGAACACAGATGCCCATTTCTTTTTTTATATTCTGCTCATTTACAAACGATAATAAGTCGTACAACACCCAATTCTTGCCAATTAGCACAAACGAATAACTTGATCATAGGGGAAAATGTAGCATGTTCATAGAAATTATTTTGGAACAAAAGTGGTCACGCGGGGAAAGCGGTAAAACAAGTACCCTAATATTGTTAAAAACCGTTTACCACTCCCAAAAAAAGAGCGAGAAAAGTGACAAATACCTTTTATTTTCCATTAAGACCGTCAGGTAGGAGAATACTGTCAAGAGGCCATTGGTAACAAATAAGCAGTTTCCCAGAATTAATGACTTCATAAGCCTTGGGTGATTCTCACGCGACCGCTCCCAGGTTAAATGTGTATTTATTCAATATAAAAATATAACTGTTATAGTTCTAAAACGAATAGTGTAAAACGTTTTTGATTACGATTTATATGTTTCAGAATATACAAAAATAAATCTTGGCCAAATACATAATCTTTCAAAACGCTCTCTGTGCTTTTCCAAATATCATAAAACTCTTTCACATGTTAAGAAGCGCAATACAGAAATGCATTATTTACAACTTCCCAAAGAGAAATTAGATTTTTTTGAAGGTCAAACAGATTATCAGCGAATATATTCTGCCTCTTTGGTGAAAATGTTTTAATTCTTCCTTTTCTTTCGACGGCTCATATATAGTATTCCAAGAATAATAACAGTGATGAGTTTTTTTACCTCCCAAGACTTTTTCTCTGAGTCTGGGTTTTATCTCTGAAAGAGTAGTCTATTTTAGGTTTAAAACAGAAACACTTTTTTTTAAAAAAATTTGCTATAGGATTAAAGATATAGATAATGAGAGTTTTGAAGTGCAAAGAAAATATCGCTAGATGATAAAAAAAATATATCAGTGTAAACGTGTATTTTTTTTAATATGTCAAAAAATATTTCGATTTATTTCATTCCAGTAGATTAATTTTATTAAACCTTTTATTTTCCATAAACTCACGCCCCTCTAAGGGGCGCGTCGCACAATTTGGGAAACGACTAACTACATTTTCGGAACAAAAAATACAATCTTCACAATCCGATCAAAAAGTTAACTGAAAATGTAAGTTCTGGTATATCACCATTCGGATTTCCCGCTAAAATAATCATCATAGAACCCCGGTGCCATATATCTTGAAAATGTGGATTTAAAAGAATATTCCTGCTAAGTATCGTCAGAGTATTCGTAAAAATGGTTATTCTTTGTAATTGCAAAGTGAGTGGTACTTATAAGTACCGTCGGTAGATAAAGGGTTAGGTTATCGTGAAAGTGACCATTCATCAACGGCGGCCTGAATAAAACTTGGGCTAACCTGCATATTAATTTTAAAATAGCCTAGTTCAAAAGCATGCAGTATTTTAAGGAAATTAAAAGACAACTTTTATCGGGCTGCTGTATCAAGCAAATTTCTAACCATAAAATGTCTACAGAAAAAATTCAATAATTTTAATGCGTGTTGTATTTGAATAAATTGAATGCGATGCAGATCATTTACAGTTCAAAAGAAAATGCGAGTCCATGTATACTTTAAAAACTGAATTTCATTGTATAAGGTGGAAAGTAAAAGAGAGCCAGAAAAAAAAACACTTTTTTTTAAGTTGTTTTTTGAATTAGTTTCCGCAAAATGTGGGTGATTATGTTTAGAAATTTCAATGAAGTACATTGTCTAGAAATTTCAGAAAAAATTTAAGAAGTTTTAGTAGTTAAGTGTAATTTAAAATTTTTTTATATTTATTAAATTATGAATATGTATTTAAGTATATATAGAAATAAAATTTAAGCATAAATTCAGCAATTTGAAGAAAAAAAACCCTTCTCGTCACAAGAAGTTTTTTTTTTTAAATTCAAATACTTAAAATAATAAATGTATTACAGCTTATTGAAATTAAATTGCACTCAGCTCCTTTTTTACACGATTTTGGGGAAAAAAGTACGCGATTTTTTTTATACGGTACGATTATTTTTTTTTCTTACACGAATCCTAAAATAAATTGGTGATTCATGCGACTTTGATGACAACGATTAGCTTGAATTTATAAGACAGTTTATTCTAATAATGTTGTCGATAATGATGAAATGTTAGCTATTAGCAGCTGATTTAAATCGTGAGGGCTTGAGATTTGCTGCAAGTATGAAAAAAGGTTTTCTTACTCATGATCCTAACGCAAGTGGGTGCATGAATATTAACGTCACACTGTTCAGCTACACGAAGTCTTTTGGCGACAGACCGCGTAATTTTGAACCATGGTCAAGTGACCTGGATGACACCTGAGCGGCCACCCTGCTCTCTTAACTACCACACCACATCAACGGGAGGACGTTTGAGCTCTGAAACGATTTAATATGCATTGCGCCCCGGCACGGCGGGTGTTTAGTGGTACTGGGATCGAATTCATGACACGCTAGCCATGATCCGATGCCCAGACCACTTAGTTATCGCGGCTGAAGGAAAATAATGATAATACAGCCTTTAAAGTAGACTTTGTAATTAAAAAAAATCCAGCTGTGGCAGTTAGTTAGCTGTCAACTGTTATAGTGATTAGTGCCGCTGACTGCGGTGACGTAGGGCCTGAGTTTGAATCTCGAATAACAGAATGATATTAGTGTTGTAACCCTTCCTTCTTCCCTTCGTATTGTAATCACTCGTGCGATATGATGTGTGGTGCACAGGGTTTATAAATACTCTCATATAAAAAAATGTGGCAGTTAATACGAATATAATTTTCATTTTCACATACCTTGGTTTTTTGGGGGGTCAGTTTTATGATTCATCTACTTATTAGTATTCTTGAATTAATTTCTGTGACAATTAATCTTCAATTACTAAGAAAAAGATTTTATTTTCTTTATAAAGTCAGTTTCGCTTTAATCGATCCCGCCAGTTGGGAGTACTGCGTCATTGAGTGAACACGTGCAATTGCATTCTGCCAGTAAAATGTCTAATCAACAACAAGTTACTAGAGAAACTTCAGAAAATAGCCACGAAAACATTTCAAATACTAACAGAGGCATAGGGAAATGAAACTTTGGCATGTGCACAAGTGATTGAAATACATAAGCGGTTTACAGAGGGAAGGGACAGTGACCAACGATGATGAACCTGCTGGGTGCCTAGTGTCAGCAATTACGGACCAAAATATTGCCAAAATTCGTGATATGAATGATTTTCCGCTTACATCAGGGGTCAAACTTTTAATAAACATTACTAAAGTAAAGTACCTAAGAGACTTCGTGTAAGAATTAAGGAAAAAAGGCTAGAACATGGGAGTGATGAATGACTGTTGCACCAAAACAAATTACCCGCTCATACAGCCCTACCTGTGAAGCTGTTTCTGACCAGCAAAAACATTACTCTGATTAGGTGACATTACTCTTTATTCACATAATTTTGCCTCATGCGATTTTTATTTGTTATTTCCTACGGTTAAATATTGCTTAAAAGGAACCTATTTTTCCTCAGTTTAAGAGGTTCAGGAAAAAGTGGAGAATTTCCTGAAGGGTCTTCCAAAAACCTCGTTCCAGAACTGTTGCCACAAATGGTATCACCAAATGCATGTGAATACTGAGGGGAAATACTTTGATCGTGATAATATCACCGAGAACTGATTCTGTAAGTACATACAAGGACTTATTCGACCAGTCCATTTTTGTGGGTGTCAAACCTCGTATGTACGTGAAGTCACTTTTTCATTCCTAGTTACACATATAACTATTTTATTCCTTTCAATTACACCATTTTTATCAAGCCATTCTGCACAATATTGCTTGGAACTTGTGTCGCTTGTTTTTAATTCTTTTTAGAGCAGTCAGTAGGGAAAACATCATGAAATGATCGATTTTGAGTTTTTGATATTTCTGAATTCTGTATTTCATTATCTTTCTAGAGATATAACATAAATGTCATATTTTCAATTAGAAGTATGTCAAAATGACATCTAAAAAGAATCAACAGTTGAACCACGCCCCCTTTTGACAGATATTTACCTTTTAAATATCCTGAAACAATTGCAAAATCTTCTTTTTGTTTATTCAAACGCAATTAACTTTAGATAACAGTTGACTGATCGATTAACTGTATTAGTTTGCCGGCGGGATTTCTAGTTACAACATGTCTCCAAGTGTTTTAAACGAGTATTTAGAAAATGTTCACTTTGACAAGGTATGTTTTTTTCCCTTCAAAACTACTATTTTCATAATTTATATTTTTAAAATTGTGTTTACAAAAATAAAAATTTTTTAAAAAAAATATCACTTTAGTATGGATATAAATGTATCTTTACTGTACAGACAAGTTTTTAAACTTAAATATTCAAAAGTTTCTGAATGAATTATACATACAAAATTTAGATGTGTAATATCATTTGTTGCAAGAAGCTGGTTAAATACATAAATATCATGTTTAAAAACATAAAAACAGTTTTATTTTGGCTGTTTAAAAAATCATGTGTCCAGTTTAGAGAAACTTTTGAAATTTAAAGTTTTAGAAACTTATGTTTGCATGTGAACACACAAAACACTGATGAAAACTTTCGAAATGATGTAAAATCATGTTTTTTCAAATGCACAACAAAACCATATAGATAATTTTTTTCACATTATATTTATGATAATTTATTGTCAACTTCGATTTTTGGATATTTGTAATGCATAACAGTCACAAATTCTTCAAAAAGTATACAGATTTTGAGAAATTAGATGTAAATTTTACAAAATATCTCGTTAAACAGAATCTGAAAAATGCTATGTATGTATTTTCTGAGTATTTAAAAAGTTTTTTGATTCCTATTTTACTTAAAATATATTGACATGTTGCTAATGCTGAATAAAATCTGCTAATGCATGTTGTAATTCATAATTTTTGTGATAAAGTGACATTTCATGTTAAAAATGCATTTTTGCAAAAATTTGTTTATGAAAATGTATGTACTTTTTTCTCAGAAAGTAATGGATGGATTCTCATAAAATTTCAATGAAACATAACTGATATGTAACTATGTATTCGAAAGTGAGCCTTTATAAATTTTCCCAAAATTTTTTAACATACAGCATTTATCGTAGAAAAAAAGAAGAAAATTTTCAAGAAATTCATTGTAATACATTATGTTGGATGGTTTGGAAAAAACTTAACAATATATTTGAAATATCTCACTTCAGTGTAAATACATAATCACATATTTCTAAATCCTTACTTTTAAATATTAATACATTATTACAAGGCATACAAGATGTTTAATTCTCACTTTTGATGTTTGTATCACACATAAAACTTCTTCAAAAATTGATACAGATTTTGAGAAAATTAATGTAAATATTACAAAACATCTCGTTAAACGAAAACTGAAACATGCTATGTATGTATTTTCTGGGCAATATAAGTAAAATAGGAAACAAAAAGTCTTAAAATAAATGAAGGATAAGCTAATGTGTAATAAAATGGGACAAATACATGTTGTAATTCATAATTTTTTGTGATGAAGTGACATTTCATATTAAAAATGCGTATATCTTTAAACGGTGTTTTTAAAAATGCGTGTTCCTTTTCTCAGAACCTATTCAAGGGAAGCACTTGCATTATTCACTGAATATTACTGATATGCAACTATATATACTGAAGTGAGCTTTTATTAAACTTCCCAAAATATTTTGTAAAAATCAGTTATCGTGAAAAAAATGCCATTTTTCAAAAAATTCATAGTATTAATTTTGCGATGCATGTTTTTGAAAAAAAAATCTAAACAATATATTTGAAAAAACTTCAGTATAAATAAAAAAAAGTCCAGTTAATATACAGACAAAATTTGAAGTTTTCATATTTAACAGTTTCTGAGAAAAATTTACATAAAATAGCTCAATTTAACATTAACTGTATAAGGGATAGCGACTACTCTTAACCCCACTGGCATTGTACAGGACTACAATTAAGAATATTTATATTTGGAATACAATAATTTAAGAAGAAAGTTTTTATTAACGTACGTAATATACATACACATCAATGCATATTACTTTTAAATGCGTTTGAAATGGTTGCCACTAAGTTCAACACTGGTACTGAGTGGTAAAGGGGCGTCTTAAATTGAGAGCCAAAAATTGCTAGTATCAAGAATGGCAGACATGCGCATGGTGCCACAAGGTGAAATAAAGAAGGGAAGGTACAACTGATACTTAAATGTCTTTCCACAAACATAACCTTAGAAAAGGGTATTTTTTATCAGAAGAAAGTGTTTTAAATAAAGTTATTTTAATTGTCGATTTTTTTTTCAAAAAAAAAAATGTGATTAAAATTATGTACTTTATTTGATTTTTTGTAAACACTCTTTTGCTTTATTTCAAATACTACATACTTTCATATACATTTGTTGTCATTTACGTAACTTTGGAATTGTAACGATCATATTGAATGTTATACACAGCATGTAAATTGCTTTTGTGTCAATACAGTGCTTAAAAAAGTACAAATAGATTATAAATAATCTACACAAATTAGAAAATCTAAATAAACCCACGTAAATAAACAAACGGTAGCCTAGCAATCGTGGGTCGAATAAAAAGTTTGTGTGGGTCAGTTTGTGACCCACGGGTCATAGGTTCGCCCTCACTGATATAGGATGAAAGCTCTCTAAGCGGGCCAAATGCCCAGTGACGTCAAACTAATTTGAAACGTGGTAGATTATTTGCTACAGTTGTTTACTCAACATTCTTTTTAAACTCTACACGGTAAATTCACCCTTTAGTGGATGCGATGTAAGTTGAACCAAGTGAGGTTTGTTGAAAAACTCTCGTTAACTTCATGATGGAGATTAAGCAGATTATTATAGTCTAAAAGAAATAGATATTAATCACCAAATTATTCACATTTGTGATTTTTCGTGTCTACCTTATGTGTTGCCTATTAATTGGAGGTTTCAAATCAATAATTTGATTATCAATTGTTCTACCTTTTTGTCACGATTTTAAAGGAAGCTTGGGGTATATTTAATCATATATTATATAGTAATTAAAATTCAGGCAAAGACTTCTTTAGCTACACATATATTTCACCAAAAATAACTATCGTAGAATTTATTTGTATAAACTATTTCTTTTCTTTTCTAAAAATATCCACTATTTGTGCTCGATTTTTAGAAATGTTGTGTGATTGATTGCTCATTAAGGTGGCAATCTGAAAAAATTCACAACAATTATTGCCGACAGACATAGTATTTTAAATAGAGAATCAAATGACAAGATAATCCACACATTACCTTTTGATTCACGCCAAGTGAACCTTCTATATTTCAGCCACTAGACTAAGGGTCAGCGTCCTAAGGAACGCGTAGCACGTGGTGCAATTTTCAGTTTTACCCTGCACACCATAACAAATTTGTCAATTTTTGGGTTGATGGAATTTAATCAATTTAAAGATTTGAAAACATGTCTTCAGAACTATGAACGTATATGAAATTATGAAGAAAATCTGAATATAATAACTCTAAAGACAAATATATAGACATTTTGTAAATTATTGAATGCTACTGCTTGAGAGAATTAATTGTTAGAAAAAGAAAATATCATGTACACAATAATTTCTAATTTTGGTACTACATAACTAAGTAAAACATTTTTCCTCATATGAAAAATGTTTTGATTCCGAAATTAAACTGTGTAATAACGAAATGCTTAGGTTCGTTTCAGACATAAAGTAAGAAATGAATCGCCTAACGTTAGTAAATGAAAGTTGAGCGGTGCAAGCAGAATGTCCGCCTTAAATTTTTTTTTTATCTTTTTATTTAACTATAATGAAGAGAAAATTTATATTTTCTGTTGTCTATTTTATAGTTGAATAAGTATGTTTAAAATACAACATAATATAGGAAAAATTTTAATTTGTATTAAAAAAATAGTTATATTTTATAATGATTATTTTTATATTAAGAAGCATCTTTAAGCAATGCCTCAGTGAGAGAATATTAGTATCGCACTGTTTAGCTACTCCCAGACTTTCGGTGACACATCTCGTAATTTGAACCATGTTCAAGTGACGAGGATGACACCTGAACTAATAACTATCACAGAACATCAACTGTAGGACGTTTGAGCTCTCGACAGATTTAACGAGCATCGCTCTCCTATACGGGGTCGTCTTCAGCGGTATTGGGCTCAAACTGATGACACACCCGCAACGAGTCCATAACTTTGACCAGTAGTTTAACATGATCACCCGTTAAACGATGCAAAAATTAATATATTATAAAACTATAAATCTATTTTATTGACTTTTATTCTCTAACTCTGCTTGCAATATTGCGGGAACTGAATTTTTCAAAATTATCTAATGTGTAACGCTGGAATCATATTGGTAGATTGTTTGGCACGCTACGTGTTTGTCGACCTATGATTTAGTGATTTATGCAGATATCAGCGGATTCAATACTTTATAAATGATCATAATTTCAATTTTTTAATTTAGTCCTTCGGTTCTGATTTTTTTAATTCGAAATACATATTATTTATGCTTACATATTAGAAATTTGGGGGAAAAGCTCAAATTTTCAAAATGCGAAATAGGAAATTAAACTCTTAAAAAAACTATAATCCGATATGTATAACATTTTTGAAGCTAAAAGTATATGTAAGCTAAATATAAAAAAAAATGTGATTTTCCTTCAAATTAAGTTTCTTAAATTTTACAAAACAGAATGAATTTTAACTCAAGTAGATTTTTTCAACTTATCTACTCATTTCAATTAATGATACCAATGAAATTCGTATTTACATAATAAAATGACATCCAAATTTTTTCTTAAAAAATATTAAAATGACTAAAATATTTGATATATTTCCATATATGGCTCACGTAATAATTTTTAATTGAAAATTACTCAAAACTGTAGAAAATCAGAGAGTTAGCAAATTAAAGAGTTTGTAAGTAACACAAGAATAACCACTTATAATTGCGAATTTGTGTTAATAAATTCATGGAGTATTGTGCATAAAGTAGTTATTATATCGTCTATATAACGTAATGTAATTGCTCTGAAGGTTTCTGAAAATGAAACCAGGTTTTCGATATAAGGAATTTATTTTTTTAAGATTAATCCGCGTATTTTTTTCAGTGTGCGAGTTGTAATCCTTTTCTTACACCATCAAGTGGGTGCGATCCTGACAACAGGTTTATTCATTTGGCAATTACACAATTAACTTTTATACAGACTATCATTTATATTTAATGCATATTCTGCTAAAAAGGCTCAGAGAAGTAGGTTGGATGCAAGTCAAATTTGTAAAGGTTTAAGGTGTTCCCATTAATTTATTAATTAGAAGAAACCTTTATCTATCGCATTATAATTTACTGCAGTTTTTTTTTCATGAAATATTTTTTTTTGAATCTCTACATTGTGCAAATTAAGGTATATACATAAGCAAAATGCTCCACTTGGGGAAATTTAATCTGTTACAGCTAATTAATTAATTAAAGATATTCAATTGTAAAATTGATTATATACACTCTTCACTTAAAAAAATACTCAAATCCCTTTCTGAGATCATCATTAGCATACAAAAAAAATAAGACACCTTTTTACATTAACTACTTTTTCGGAACTAATTAGAGAATCTTCACAATGCAATATAAAAATTAGCTGAAAATGATAATTCTGCTATATAACTATTCGGCTTAACCGCTAAAATAATCATTATAGAACCCATTCTGCCATACATCTTGAAAAATGGATTTAAGAGAATATTTCTATTACGTATCTTCAGAGTATAATAAATCACGAGCTAGCATTCATATGGTTTTGGAAATAACTCAGTTCAAACGTATAAAGAATTTCAGGGAAATTAAGAGACATAACTTATATCATGCTGCTGTATCAAGGTAATTTTAAACCATAAAAGGTCTATAGAATAAATGCAATAATCTTAATGCATATTGTATTTGAATAAATTGAATGCGATGCAGATCATGGATAGTTAACAAGAAAATGTGAGTCCATGTTTACATCAAAAACTAAAATCTATTCTATAAGCCAGTAAGTAAAACAGAGCTACAGAAAAAGCTCATTTTTTTAAAATTTATTTTCTGAATCAGTGTCTGCAAAATGTGGACAGTTATGTTTAGAGTTTTATTCGAAGAATAACATCTAGAACTTTGAGAAACAATTTGAGGAGTTTTAAATGTTTAAGTATAATTTTTAAAAAAATTAATATATTAAATTACGAATATATATTTAAGTATTTAAAGTAATAAAATTTAAATATAAATCCGCAATTTGAAAGACAAATTTCTCGCCAGAAGAAGATTTTGTTTTAAATTTAATTAATTAAAATTATAAATCTAGAAAAATGTATTGAAATTAAATTGCTCTCAACCTTTTTTACACGGTTTTGAAATAAAAAGTTACTGGCATTTGAAGAATTTTTTATACGATTTTTTTTCTTGATCCTAAAAAAAATTCGGCGATTCGTGCGACTTTGATGAGAAAGATTTGCTGGAATTTATGACAGTTTATTCTAATAAAGTATTCGATAATGATGAAATAAGTCAGATATTAGCAGCTGATTGAATTCGCGAAGGCTTCAGATGCGCTCCAAGTATGAAATAACATTTTCTTACTCATGACCCTGACTTTGAGAAAACGTGCATTAAATTTTCAACGTAATCATAAAAATTGTGTAGCAGAATTACTAAAATTATGTGAGCAACTTTGGAAAATAATAATAATAATCATAATCAAAAACAGTCTTTAAAGCAGGCTTTGTGAAGAAAAAAAGAACCCAACTGTGGCAGTTAGTTCCCATCCAGTATAGTGGTTAATGATGCTGACTGCGATGCTGTAGGGTCGAGCTCGAATCTCGGAGAAGGAATTGATGTTAGTGCTGAAATACTTCCTTCTTTCATTTGTGTGATAATTGCTCGTGTGATATATTGTGTGGTGTAAGGGAATTATAAATGTTCTGAATTAGAAACAAGATATCAATCGTTGGCATGGCGAAGTAATTTTAGCGCGTTTTTCACATGTTGTATTTTACAATAATGCAACTAATGAACTTTTAACTTACAGAAAGTAGTACTGTACCACTCCTCTAAATATACTACGATTGAGGCGAAAAGAAATAATGACACAAATCTGTATCAGCACTATAAAAAAGCAAAAAACTAGTGAAATTCAGGAAAATTTGTAGGAAAATTCGGGAAAACTATGGGGAAATTTAAATATGATTCGGTCATCTAGGGCACAAATGCGACAAATGCCGAAAACCTGAGGTGAATTGGTTGCTTATTGACTGAGAAAAAGGTATGACAAATATGGAACGAAGACGAAATTTGCGTCCTATTAGCACTTTTGTCCCAGTACGTAAAAAACGCTCTAAAAAACTGTGGCAGTTAAGAACGAATGAAATTCATCATTTGAACCGAAGCTGACCGTTGCGTACAATACATTTCTGACATATCTACCGACGATAGTGATTTTGATCCAATAAGCAATAAACGTGCACTCTTGTTTTTTTAAGCAACAATGAAGACTTGATATGATTTGGTTTATTTCAAACTTAAATAATTATATGTATGTACCTTTGAATGAATGTTCACTGTACACTGATTTTTATTTTCTTTGTATAAAAATGAATTATTATTTTATAAATATGTAACATGAATTTTTATATTAAATTAAGCACGATTTTTGGTAAAATATTTAGAAATTTTTTATTTTTCATGTTTTTTAAAATTTTGGAACTTATCCCCAAATTTACCATACGTTGCATATATTTTTTTCACGACAATTTTTGAAAGTTTTTTAAGGAACGTATACATCATGTAAAAAAAGAGTTCGCTGTATAGTTTTGAGTATTTTTTCATTCTATTTATATTTCACCGTTTGGAAAATATATGCGTTTATAGGGTCTTAAACAACACTCAATTTTCATTCCATTGAGTTAATTTCAGTTTAATTTTGGAAGGATCTCTCTCTCTCTCTCTCTCTCTGCTGTGCGTATCTCGCAAATCTGAAATATAATGCCATTCTAATAATGATTGGATGTATTATGCAGTAATGACACTTTGCTAGCGTGTCATGGTTTCAAACCTAGTACTGTTGAAGACATACCGCATAGAGGGGGCAGATGCACGTGAAAAATGTGTCGAGTTTCATAATTCCTCTAGTTCCGGGGTGGGCATTAAGTAGATCGCGATCGACAAGTGGACCACCAAGACATTTTAGGGTGACCCTCTTCACTAACACCTAATAATGATTCCATCATACGAAAGTTTTTAAATATCGTATTTAATCGAATCTAAGCCGTCATCGATTCTAAGCCGCGCCC
The DNA here is from genome assembly GCA_019973975.1 of Trichonephila clavata. Classification (NCBI taxonomy): domain Eukaryota; kingdom Metazoa; phylum Arthropoda; class Arachnida; order Araneae; family Nephilidae; genus Trichonephila; species Trichonephila clavata. The sequence continues at coordinate 14,956 of BMAO01021433.1, forward strand.
CCAATTATGAACAAAATTTTATGAAAATTGAAAAATAGTCTAAAGTATGGTTTATCGATACCAATTTTATGAAATTAAAGTAAAATTAAAAGAAAAACTAATAAGAAGTGATAATTAATTATTTATCAGTATTGTAAACTTTTAAATACATGCATGAAGCTGCATTTGCTCTAAATATCCCATCCAACCATTTTTTTTTGTCTTCGATTCTAAGCCACGCCCTATTTTCAGTAGCATTAACATTAAGAAAAAAAGTGCGGCTTAGATTAGAGTAAATACGGTATTTTAAAAGATATGGAGGAAAAAAATCGAATCATAAGAGAAAATTTCGTTGAATAGAAAATTCACTTCGCTATTTGAAGGTAATTTTACGAAGAAAATCTGAAAATGTTCTTGGTTTCAGGAAAAAGTCCGCTAAATAGAGAAATTTGAAAAATAGAGGTTCGTAAAATGGAGGTCTGACTGTATTGGATACTTTCTTTTAGCTCACTACACCTACGCCACTGAGTGGACCACAACACCTTGAAAAAATTAGAAGTAGCTCGTACCCTGGAAAAGTCTGCCCACCCCTTCTCTAGTTGGTGTGAAAGATAGAAAAGGGGTGCCAGCTGTCTTCCTCGTCATTTGAACATGTCCAAAATTACATGGTGTGACACCAAGAGGCCTCGCATTGCTTTTTATTACGACGCTAATATAATTGTCACTCGCAAATACCTTGGTTTTTGGGGGGGGGTCAACTTTATGATTCGTCTACTTATTAGTATTCTTGAATTAATTGCTGTGACAATTAATCTTCAATTACTAAGAAACATATTTTTTTTAATATTTTTTCAACAATACTAAAGGAAATGTAAATGCATAATAGAATTTGTAAAACCTCTAAAGTTTACAAAAAATCTATTAAATCTATGGAATAAGCAAATAAATTCAATATATTATCAGAATTATCGTAAACATTGAATTTACTATATATTAAAATTTGAACATGTGCAAAGTGCAGATGTATACTCTGGTGTGCTGTAAGTTGCAAAAATGAGTTTAAAGGGATATACTTCATCTTTTTGCCTTTGTTTTGGAAGCAAACTTTGATATCAATATATGGAAGATTTTATTTACACTGGTGTGCAAAAATTAAGGACGAAGTCGAAAAATTAGCATTTCAGCTGAACGAAGAGGCAGAGCGGACAGAAAGACCAATCAGGAGATTAAGTGAGGTGATGTACGGTAACACATGCGCAGATATGCAGGTAGACGTAATGGGGGAGTGTCTGAGTAGTAAACCATGTTGTTGGTGTAAGATTATTATTTCTGGCAAAGAGATTGCACACCGTAAAGCAGTTAAAATCACACCAAGTTGCTACCTCAGCGAGAAATGGCGAATAATCAATCTGTTAGACGACATCTGGATGCTTTTACCCGAGGTCGAATCATTGGGAAGTTGGAGGAAGGTCGCAGTGTGACAAGTGTGGCTGCAGAGTTCGGGATGCTCACAGCATCGTTTCACGACTTTGGAGACAATTTCAAACTACAGGAACAGCTATCCGGGGTTCAGTAGTGGTCGTCCACGAGGAACCACACCCGCAGATGACCGGTATATTGCCTTACAGGCCAGAAGAAACAGGTGGCAGACAGCGGGATAAATCGCTAGACACACGACACAGGCGACTGGACGACCGATATCGCGTTTTACCGTGGCCAGAAGACTGCACGGTGGTGGTCTGTTTGCACGACGCCCTGTACGGTGTGTACCTCTAACGCCTGCCCATCGGAGAAGGCGTTCTCTGGGGTGCCGGGAATACGGGAATTGGAGAGACAATGAATGGGACGAGTACTCTTTACAGATGAGAGCAGATTCAGTCTGAGTAGCGATTCTCATCGCATACTCATCTGGAGAGAGCGGGGGAGCCGCAATCATCCCTCAAACATCATTGAAAGGGACAGGTATGGAGGTGGCGGTGTTCTCGTTTGGGGAGGCATCATGCTTGGTAGTCGTACAGACCTTCACATCTTCGACGCAGGTTCAGTCAACGGGACCCGTTATTGTAACGAGATTCTTCTTCCATATGTGCGTCTTTTTAGAGGCGCTATGGGTCCGCAGTTCCTTTTCATGGACGACAATGCACCATGTCATCGCACAGTAGCTGCCGAACAGCTCTTAGAGAGTGAGGATATTGAACGTATGGATTGGCCGGCACGATCTCCGGATCTCAATCCCATCGAGCATGTATGGGA
>BMAO01021434.1:0-74732 GCA_019973975.1 Trichonephila clavata
TTACCTCCAAGATGTATACACAATATATGTAGAGAGAGTGAGACCTTATCGCTCCCTGTAACGAGCCATATTAAATAAGTATTAATTATTATATAATTCAACCTTGCATTTATTTAACTAATAGTTTTGTACAAGGAAAATTTTAGATACTTCCATTATTTAACGATATAATTACTTAATGTTTTATATAAAAATGACACCTTTAAATTGAGGAAAGTTTAGTTTCACAGAAAACGGGACGACTATTTAAGGACTGAAGAGTAATGATATCCAGAATAGTGAAATAAATATGTTTCTTTTGTCAGTAAAATTTTAAAAAAATAAACGATATGCAATGATAAAAGAAGGATTTTTTCAAAAACATAATATTTGAAAGAAACATATTTACTATTTAATGTGATATAGGTGCTGGTAGAGACGTTCTCTTTCTCATTTGTTCGTTTTCCCTCTAGTTATTACTTTCACTCTTTGCCGAAAAATGTATTTAAATATCACAAATTTTTTTAACCTTGTTCGTTTTAAACTCATCTTCAGGAGTGAAAAAATACAGGTAATGGGCTTAGAGAGAAAGAGAGCTAGAAAAAGAGAACAGAGTCACGTTAAAACTTTTAAGTACCTTTTGAAATTAACTAATTAAGAAATACCTTTTTGTAGGATTTAGGTATTAAATAAGTGGAATTAATTTATTGAATTAGAATTTTGCGTTGTATTGCAAAAGATGCTGCGAAATAATTTAGAGCTCACATCAATAGACGCGGCGAATGTTATGATATTAATAAATTGAATGACAAAAAATGAAAGCGGATTTATTATTTTCAAGATACATTAAGTACATTTTATAAAGATATTCATGTTCTTTAATGATCTGGAATTTTGTTCATTAAAATTTTTTCAATATGATTGATTGCATAATATAAAACACCTGAATTTGTTTGTAATAGTTTGCATAATAAGGCTTGTATTGATAACTCAAATTCAAAGGCCAATAGCCATGGCATAGCCCATAAGGCCTATGGTGCCCGTATTAGTTTTTCTGGTCTTGGGCACTGAAGTGCATGAGTAGATGTTCCTTTCAGGTGATTAGTCTGACGCAAAACTCCCAGTGTTAAATTCCCGTGCAAGCTTGGTACTCATTTATCGACCCACTGAAGGGATGAAAGTTGGGTCGACTTGTCAGCCCAGGGTTGAGCCCGGACCTGTGTCGCTGAAACGTGATGCACTGCCACTCGGACACTGGGCTACGATTATATTGATAACTTCTGTATAATATGCTCTGTATAATTTTATAAAACAGAAATGTACAAATAGAAGCCTTAGTTTACCATAGCAATTATTCAATAGAAGCGATTTTCAAAATTTATTCCTTGAATTATCGTTTTTTTGCATGCATTATCTATTTTCTAAAGATGATATTACCTCAAGAAACTAAAAAAAAAAAAAAAAAAAAAAAAAAAAAATGGCGTGGACTGGCTCAAAATCACTTTTAAATATGAATTTTTATTTATATAAAGCGATAGATCTCGTAATTCTGACCTGTAGTTTAGTAACAAGGATGATACCAGAGCTCGTATATATATACGAGTATACTTCACATATTGATATGAACTATCTTCGATGAAATCAAAACTGGCACGATTGGAAGCCGCTGTTTGTGATCACATCACTAGACTTCCATAACCCAAATATCAATTCTAGTGCAAACATAAAAATTAAAATAAAAAGCATTGCATATTTCTAATTTATTAGTGAAAAAAAAATGCGAAATAAATTTTTTTGTAAAAAGTCATGCAATTAAAATCTAATATAATTTCGTATTTTCATATCAAGCCATTTATTCAATAGAAATCAATTCCTTTTTGTAATACTTAATTATCTAATGAAAATTAGTCATTTTCATTTTTCAACTTTCTTTTAGATTAAAAATCTGCATTTCATGATAGGTTTCTGTTATATAATCGTAGATATAAAAATCTGTATTATGAGGAATAATTCTACTTAATTAGCAGATTTTCTAGTTTATATTAAAATATTTTATATGGCTTTTATTTTTTAGTTGATATTATATTCTGATTATTAGGTGCGTCGAGGCTCAAACCTTGATTTGATCAAAAGTTCATCATGTGAAATTCAGCAAGTATAAATCATTACATGAAACAAAAACAAAGAAAGAGGAATTCAACTGTCATTCAACTTTTTCTGAATAGGTGAAAAATATACTATTTAATTCTAACTGTAATAAATTTCAGCAAATTTTAATTTCTTACAAATTAAGAGAAATACATGATTGTTTCAGAGTTAATTATAGTCTCTTTTATTAGTTTTACTAATATTTTTGTACCGTATCCATAAAACTTAACGCTATTTTAGTTCCTTGATATTATATGACAGAATCGAATGTGATATGTGTTTTGATATTGTTTATTACTTATTCACGTTTTAAGTTTTGAAGCTAACAAAATGCTATTCACCTTTTTTTAAACGCTATGATTTACCAACAAATCTAAATCTAATGCTAACAGTTTTTAAATATTGTCTATGGCCAAGGAACAAATCTAAATCCGAAGTTGATTAAAACATCCATTTTTGTTTGAAAGGAGAAAAGTGATTTGGTAAACATTACTTTTTGAACATTTTCACTTTGTAAAATTTCTGTTGATATAATATATCTTGTCTTTAACAATAATAAAATAAATTTTAAATTATATTCCAAGTTTCTGACATGGATATAATGTTTATTATCTTCGTTTAGAAAACTGTGGATTGAGGAACACATTTATTTTAATATCTTCCGTTGTATATACGCCAATTCTATTTCAAATTTTACATCGATATTCGAAATATGTTAATTTCAATTTTGGAAGTAGGTTTAGTTATTGAAATATCGTTAAATCCTACAGGGACACATAGAGCGATATCATTAAAATCGATTTATTTCTCTTCTAAGGCCTCTGAAAGGAAAAATATGCAGCACTCATAAAGCGAATCATTTTACAGTCGAAGAAATCTGACTGCCCTCCGGGGAACGAACTTCGGCCTTGAACCCTTGAGAGAAAAGCGACAAAGAAACACTCCAGCTAAAACTGTTGTTCCTACCCTCCTTCTCATGTGTCGCTGACGGATCTACATTTTTTGTTTTCTTTCAGAAACACAGAAAGAGAAAAAGCACAGCTCATTGAGCTGGTGCATCGTTATCTCCTGAGTTAGAAAGAGGAGGGGTCTTTTTGTATAACTAGTAAAGCCGGCAAGTTTCCAGTGTTTCAACAATATGATGGACAGTACTACCCTATGCAGGAATCACTTCCTGGAAACACCATAAAAGTTTGCAGGCAGTGACCATAAATCTTGGTTGTCCTTCTGCCCTCTCAAATGGGAAGAGTCAGTTAAATGTTTAACCCCCCCCCCCTCGGTTTTCCAATTTACTTAGCATCGACAAAAGTCAAATTCTCATCTTAGATAATGTAGCATTTATAGTGTTGCATAAGAAAATGAAATTCTCATGAAAAATGCAAGGAAGGGAAAAAAAACATGGAAAAGCCCCGACTGTAAGGAGTAAAATCGAAGTGCCAATTATAAGAAAAACGTCAAAAATAGAAAGTTGTAAAGTATATATCAGCATATACAAGTATATACAAGTGGCACATGTCCAATACTAAAATTACAAAAGAAATTTATTTGACTCCTTTTGCGTGAAAACTAAAAAAAAATTCTGATGAAATGAGTTTAGTAATTATAATTCTTTCTGAATATTTATATGGAGTTGAAAAAAGAAAACAATACTTTTTTAAAAAAAACATTTTATATTTCAGTCTAAGCCTGAGAATCAAGTGTAATGAATTCAGTCTCTTGTATCTGAAGTCAATGGAGAATCCCAGTATGTTGGATTTAAATTCACAAAAAATTATTATAAATATACTATAAATTTATTTAACATAAAGGATGGATTTGTGTTTGATCTGTATAGAAAAACAAACTATTGATGAGTTTTATTGAAATTCAATTAAAATATTCTTTACTATCTAGACTGAAATAAAAGCTTTGTCCGAAATCATAAAATTAAGATGTCCATCTTAATAAACATATTTTGTTTATATTTCTTTCAAGAACATTTGTTTTCTATTTTCTTGTTAATTAGTGTTGCAAAGTGATAGTAAAAATTTTCCAGCTTTTTTTCCAGCAGTCTCTGATAGCGAATTTGGCAGCGGTAGCCAAGTGGTCAAGGTATCGGAACATGGCAGGTATGCCATGAGTACGAGCCTAGTATTACTAAAGACCCGCAATGTAGGGGAGCAATGCAAGTTAAATCTGTCGAGAGTTCAAACGCCCTCCCGTTGGTGTGGTAGTTAGGAGAGGGTATTGCCAGCTCAGGTGCCGTCCTCGTCACTTGACCATGGTTCAAAATGCCTAGGTCCATCACCAAAAGCCCTTGTGTAGCTGAACAGAGTGATGTTAATATTCACTCACTCACTGATAGCGAATTTTTTCTCTTTGTGAAGCTCCAATTATTCCTACATAAAAAAATTTAAGAATGAAATAAATTTGACATTTTTAATTAATATGACAATTGCCTAAAATTATTGCAAATTTTAAAGCATCTTTCGCAACAGGCAATACATTTAAAAAAATTGAATTATTCTCAAATTATACATAATTCATTGACAAAAGAATGAAATAAACTATTTAAAGTATATTTAAATAATTAAAAAAGTTCGATTGTATTAATTTTAAAAATAAATCTTAGAAAATATATAGCACACTAATGCGTATTTCTGGCGGTAGTTTTTTTTTTTTAAAAAAAGAAAGAAAGCTATAGAAATTTTTAGAAATATTCCCCACATTTCAATCGGACAGATAGTTGCATTTTTAAGAATAGCATTATAAAACTGCGTTTGTACTTGTATAAATGAATTTTGAAAAACGGAATGCAAAGGATAAAACATTTGAATTTGATTCTTTTCTCCCCATAGTGAATGTGGTGTTGTGTGGCATTAGAAGAATGATATACCATCTTTCGTCATCGTCTTCCCATCAAAACAATTTACAGAGTTAACATTTCCAATAATTAAATATTGATTAACATATTTTAAATCTGAAACAAGTCTGAAAAATGTAAATAAAATTATTCAAGAAAGTAGTTAATTTTAGAACTGCAATAGTAAATAAGATGATCAAGTGTATCCACTAAAAATTTGACATATTTTGATATTAAGGGGGGGGGGACTAGGAAGAATTAGAGTGATAAAAATATTCTTTTTTTTTTAAGGACATATCTTCAAAATAACCAAAACCTGCTTATAACAATTGACAATCCATGCGTAATTCAATTCAAGTGAGCTATTGAAGGAAAACGAACTAAAAGAAGGTAAAAAATTGTTTTAATCTTTCACAGAAAAAGTTCCAAAATTTAAAAAAATGAAGAAAAGTATACATTTTTTTCACTAAAATAAAATTTTTAGTAAAAAATCTTATTATTTTTTTTAGCATTTTATTTGTAGATTTGTATAAATCAAATATTGATTTTTACCTTAAAAGTTATTATATGAAGTAATCAAAAATAGTTTTATTGTAAAAATATTATATAAAAAAATAATACAAATAAAGAATATATAAAATATACAGCATGTAATAAATAAAGAAGATAAGAGAAAAAAACTTTGAAAAATTAAACTTTTTCAATACTATTTTCTGAAATTTTTAAAATTTTTAATTTTACATTAAAGTAACAAAAATTAGTAAATTTCAAAAAATATCAAGTGTCCCAAAAGAAAATTGGAATTTTTACTTTTAAAAGGAATTAAAAAAATAAGGAACTGTGTTTTTATGACGTTTAATATGCATAAAAAATTTCTATTTTAATTTCTTCAAACACTACAAATATTATCCTAAGAATCTTTAAAAATTTATTATGCAAAATAAGCTCAAAACTGACATTAAAAATTCATTTCTTTTTATGTATTCTCTTTAAAAAATGTAATTATATTTCGGACTATATTATCTTGCGGAAGAACCGAAGTCTACCACTTATTTCCAGTTCTAAATTACTTCGTGTTGCGCTAACTCTGTGACGTAGCCAGAAGTAAGAATATCTAACAGATGGCAGCCACATTAGAATGATACTCGCGCTGCTTGGCGTTTTTGGCGTATTTTGAAGCCTGAAAAAGCCCCTGTTTCTAAAGACATCCCGAGAAGGGACCCTAAGCCTGACTGACTCCCTTTGTAAAATTCGGCTTGGGGCCCAAAACCTGACTTTGGAGGGGTCCCTAATATTCTTCGTTACGCCACTGGCATTCGACCCTGTAATTCCTTGGCTATTATATTGCATAACTAGAAGGAACATTTAGATTTTTAAATATTTCCACTAGTTTTTAGAAAAATGTTTAACTGAATGCTGCGCAACTTTAGACACCTAAATAAAATATTTGAACCAACAATTTCCGAGGAAATTGCAATGACTTACGATTTTAAGATCACAACAAATAGATAAAGAAAAATGTATTTTTAGTCACACGGTATCAAAGAAAACTAAAATAGATCAGCCACTTTTAGAAAATATTTAATTACTTATATGCATATCGTAAAAATAACATTCATATAAATATAAATATTTCTCTGTAAATTTTTTTTTGTTTATAATATTTAAATTTTCAATTAAATGCCTTTAAACTTGCAAAAGTGTTGACATCAATCAAGAAAAGTGTTTTACTGAAATTTTGAATGAAAACATCGATATTCAATGATATATGAGTCTTTAAAAACTTTTCTTTGATATGAATGTAGTAATTCACCATTTAAATTTTCTGTCGATGGATTTTAATTTAATTCATGGTGGTCTTAAGCCCTCCAAGACATTGCGTGATAATTAATTTCTTTAATTTACCTGCATTACTGGAACTATCCTTTTAACTGGAACTTTACTTCTTCAAAAACTTCCACATCAGAATATTTTAAAATAATATGATACAATGTTTCAGTTCCACTTATATGTCCGAGTGTGTTTGTGCCTCGTTTTGTCTCTTTATCTACGTCATTTAAATGTCAAAATAAATTAAAGCAACAGGTAACAGTGTGTCTCCTCGTTCTTTCAATGACTGCAACAAGATAAAGGTTATCCCAGTAAAATATTTTTTTAAATGAAATTGTCTCATATATCTATATTTATCTTTCATAATTATCTTAATATAGACCAACTTACATAAAAAATCCAGTAGAACAACTTAAAAATTTAGAAACAAATTAAATTATTGAGAATCGTATTTTGTGTTACTCTGAAAATACCTGGATAAAGAAATTCCCACAAAAAGTCATGTTTAATCATGTTTCCCCAATGATTAGAATTTTGCTGTTATATTAAATACACATATATACTCAAAAATGAGGTAAATTATATCCAGTTACAAAATACGAACCTTTAGAAAATATTGATTGTTGCATAACAGAATCTGCAATATGCGGAGTGTTCGCTACCAGATTGACAAACTCGCCGGATGTGTGTAGAGATTACACCAGTGCTTCTCAAGTTTTCAATATTTCAGACCCAATTTTCAACCATAATTTTTTCGCCCCCTCCCCTTAACAAAGACACTGTATTGAGAGAATGCAATAATAATGTACTTTAACGCTTAAGTTACAAAATGTGGTCTTGATTATATGTAATCCGTACAAATTATCAATATAAGTATTAAATTTTGTATTGTTACTTTTAAGTAATAAATATTTTAAGTAATTGTATATGTATTACGTTATTTTTATAGTGCAGAATATACTTTATTTTACTTCCTTACAGTAAATTAATAATTATTTTATATATATATATATATATATATTTATATATATATATAATATATATATATATATATATAATCTTTAATTTCCGACTTTTCGATATGCTCATGCCCCCCCACCACCACGAAGAATTTTCCCGCCTCTCAAGGGGGGAGTGTCTTACAGTTTCAGAAACTCTGGGTTACATGGACAATTAGGAATCCCATAGGAATGCGCGGTCGCACATGCCATAGTTGCGACCTATGGTGCAAAGAAGAAAAGAAAAAGAACAGAAACAGCAATACATTGAAGGGACAGAAAACATTTTATTGAAAGGTTACACTATAACGGGTCTCGAAATTACAACCAGAATTCGTCTGGCAGGCTTGATAGCGGCACTGCATGGAATTCCTTATATTGAGGAAGATTACTCCGGAGCAGTCTTGGGTCTTGAGGTAGGGAGCATTGAAAGAAAGGTTTTGTGAAAAGAAATCCTGGTGGAAGTCTCATTTTCAATCTGTTTCCTGAGGTAGTAAAATGAACACGTATTAAAACGAAGACCTGGTCGATGTTCTGATCTTGTATGGAGTTGCGTATTATAATGAGCACACCACTCGGCTGTTGTACCAAGGACGTTACTCGAACATATGTCGAAAGTCTTTTTCAAGTGTGAACAAAAAGTGACGTGGGTTTGGTTTTGGTCACATGAAGAGTTTAGTGTACGAGACACCTGTTTCTTCAGTTGAAGATCTCTTCGCTTGAACATCTATATCAACCAGGAAGATACGTGACATGGCAGGAATCTTCCTGAACGTAAAGAATTTCATGCAGCATAACTGTCAGGCCTACCAGATGACTTCTGACCGTATTTTCAAACAGCTGTTGTTGTACAACCTTTCAATAAAAATGTATTTTGTCCCATTAATGTGTTATTTCTGTTTTTTCCCTGCTTCTTGGCACCATTGCTCGTAATTGCTGCATTTTCTATCCTACATTCCTATGTGATTCTGTGTCGTCTCGATACTCCCTACACACCCTGCAAGTTTTTCGGTCTGGTAGTGAATTACCCTGTACACACTCATTGCCATAAAAATTTACGCACCAAGAAACAGTTATCAGAATAAATCGGAAAAAGCTAAATGATCATTTATTGTAGAAATTTTTTTATATGAATGTAGGTTTTAGTAGCCTGTTGGGCCACTTCTAGCGTGAATGCATGATGTGATATGGTAAACCATTGACATATACAAGTCCCGTGGGATGTTCTGGGACGTCTCGTTCCACAGTTGCTGTAAACGCGTATCTTATTCAACCAAACTCTCCATCAAATTTGCCGTCTGAAATTATTCCAGACATGCTCGATTGGTGATTAGTCTGGGTATCGAGCAGGCAAGAGAAGTGTGAAAATGTGGCGAGGGCATTCATATGAGCCCTGGAAGTGTGAGAGAGAGCACTGTTCTGTTGAGATTTGTTCTTGGGAGCCCTGCCATGAGTGGCAACAATAGTATCGATGAGGGGCTTCAATATTAGGGGTGACCGTGTGTCGTATACAATGGCACCTCATACCATCACACAAGTTGGAAGAGCGGTGTGCCTCTGAACACCGAAAGCAGCACTGAGACGTTCACCACGGGGTTTCCACGCACGTGCACGATTGTCCTCTCTGCAAAGATTGAACCTGGAGTTTTCGTTGACCTGACATGATTCCATTCGGTTGCAGTCCAATCCCTTTGAGCTGGCGGCTGCCAGAGGCCCCAAACTTGATGGATTTTAGTAAAAAATTTCAAAGCGCAAAAAAATCTTGAACCTATATTTTAGCCCCAATGATTTCTACGGATTTGAGTTGAGCACCAGCCCCAGCCATCTTTTTTCTATATATCTGTATTGCTGCAATCTGTACAACATTTTCACATGCGTTTTTTTTTTGTACAATTTTTTTTATTTCGAGCAAACAAATACCATTCACGTCAAACAAGTTTGTTTTTAGTTCATAGCCGTAACTTAGTTACTCTTGGATACATATTACCCTGACGGGGATAAAATCCTAACACCAAGAAAAAATTATAGTAGATTAATGAAACTTCGGCAATACATTTGTCTAGATAACGTATTTAATTGATTCAAGTTTCAAGTTCACAGGCACAAGAAGAGCCAAAGGATAATTGATAGTATATTAAAAACCGGTGTAACCACCAAAATTTTGATAGCAATCATGAAAAAACGTACATGTATCGAATATCGATTTGTGTGATGGAATTGCATTCTTGTTGCTCTTGGTCGGTCTGTATAAAGTTGTTTAATTCTGGTTGGGGATGACGCTGAAGTGCAAAGCTGAAGTGCTTGCATGCTCCCTGGAATCTCAATTCCAGAGAAATAACATCTCTAACCCATCCTCAGACTACTTAATTAACAGGGTGGTCGAAAATTATTTTCTAAACGAAAATAACTTCGACTCCCCCCCCCCGTTACCCTCTCCCATGCCCTCGGAGGTCATCGATTATATAAAGAAAGTCAAAATTAAAAAAGCTCCGGGAAGGGAAGGGATCACTAATAAAATGCTTCAAAATTTCCCCATATTAATTGTTTTTCAAATAACTAACATAACAGATAATATTTTCAGAACTGGGCATTTTCCAGATCTCTGGAAAACTGCCTCCGTCATCCCGATACTAAAACCCGGTAAGCCGGCCACCAGTGCTGCCAGCTACCGGCCAATATCCCTACTACCAATACTAAGTAAACTCGCAGAGAAATTAATTCTCTCGAGACTAAACGACCACTTAACTACTAACAATATCCTCATTTCTGAACAGCACGGCTTTAGACCTCAAATATCCACATCGCACCAGTTGCTGAGGGTAGTTGAGTTTATAAAGACCGGCTACAAAGATACAAAATACACGAGAGGGGTTTTTCTGTATGACTTTACTAAAATCATAAAGTCATACCTTACTAACCGGAACTTCACCGTCAGAGTCAAAGACACACACTCCACCACAAAAATGATCAAAGCCGGGGAGCCGCAGGGCTCCCTCCTCGCCCGACGCTTTTTAATATTTACGTGAACGATATTCCAACCTCTAGACACACCACCATCTGCCTCTATGCAGATGACACAGCTATTCTGGCCCAGAACGACAGCATTAATATGATCACTCACTTTCTACACCGTCACCTGGCGGAGTTGGAAGACTGGTACGACAAATGGAAAATTACCCTAAACGCCACCAAGATGGAAGCAATCTTCTTCTCCACCAACAGAAAATTGAAAAAACCACCGACAGTACACGTACAGAACCACCCGGTCCCCTGGTCCTGGTCAACTAAGTACCTAGGCGTCAAACTAGACGCCCACTTAAAATTTAACATTCATGTAAAATACGTTAAAAACAACTTCCGGGCGATAGGGAGTAAATTCACCCCTTATTTTCCTCGGAAGTCGCCTTTGACATTAAGAAATAGAGTGCTTATCTATACCTCTATCATCAGACCAGTCGCCACATACGCTTGCCCGATCTGGAGTCATGCCGCTCACTCAACTATTAGATACTAGAGCAATTACAAAACGTAATCATAAGGAAACTGACAAACGCCCGGTGGTTTATGAGGAACAGAACTCTTAGACACGCTGTACGCCTCAAAACCCTCCGGGAAACCTTCCAGAAAATAGCAACTAAATTCTTTAACAATATAGATAAAATAGATAACAGCTCCTTAAGAAACATAGAAAAATATACTCCTGATCCCAACTTTAATAGACCCCGAAATATCTTAATTAACATGAACTTTCCACTAACATAAAACCAAATTTCTCCTAACTTTTTCTAAACTAGACCCCCCCCCCGAGAGGCTGACTCCTGATTGGACAACCAACTCACTCACGAAAAGATCAAAGCACGACCGCCTCCGGCGGTCACTCTTACCCGGGGAGGCAGCAGCGAAGAACCGAAAGGTTCTCTCCGCGGCCGACCCGATAATAAATCAATGCCACTGCGGCGAGACAATCGCTTCGGCGGGGCGCTCGCACTGTGGGCACAAAAATAGAAAAAACAACAGACCACACACAAGCAAAGTCGCTTCCTTAACTTTAAAGATCACACTACTATCAATATTATAATAATTTTTCAAACAATAACAAAAATGGGCAAATTATAACAGCAAAGTCAACCCACTAAATCCTATATGATAGGAGATTATGATCTCGACAGAGATCGAGAGCTCCAATAAATGTTTAACACCTGCTCTAGATCAGAGTTTCCCAAACTTTTTTTGTCTCATAGACCCCTTGCCATGTTTTTCGGCTTATGATAGACCCCTGCTTAATTAATACTGAATTTTTGTAAATTTATCAACTGAAATGTCTTTTTGACAGCTACTCCTACTTTAAAAGAATTAAATTTCTAACTGTAATGAAGTAGAGTGTTTAAAGTTTAAAAGCACATGTTAATTAAATTAAAATCTAATTAATAAATAAAACTGCTAAATAAAATAACTAAAGAATAAACAAATGATTTTAATGAGATGGATGAATCTGGTGCTACAATATCAAATTTTCAACATTTGGTATCAATCTTGTTAGGTTTAATCCTAAATTTCCTCAGTTAGTAGTATCCAATCTTTCTCTTTGTTTCTTTCTGTTTTTGTTTTAGAGATTGGCAACCGCGCTGAAGCTCCGTTACACTACAGGAAAAGCAATTAAAAACTTCTTCACGATATTCTATAATTCGGGACAAATAACAGATTTGACTTTTTAAAGCCAAAGTTGCTGACATCCGTTTCTAAACTTTAATATCATTTTAGAGCTTATTACGATCAGTTCGTATTGTAATGCGACATTTTTTTTTCAATGTGACCATATGAATTTATTGCCTGTCTTTGTATTATCATAGTCAAAGAATGTTTAACGTGGTTTCAAATTCTGAATAAAAGGCATTAAAATGTTGAGCGTAGGTTAAAACGTCCTGACGGATTGTCTGTGACAAATTGGGAAAATTCGAGACCTCCAGTATTATACTTCTTTAGCTGAACTCTGTAGAGAAATACTGAAATGGTTCTTGTTTTAATAAAATTTATGCTGTCCCCTTGTAAGTGCAAACTAACCTGATTAAGTTTAGTAAATCAAAATCTGTTGAATAGGTAAAATGTGGTTTCCACTCGGTTAAATTTTCTTTTAAAATTAAAATCATGATTTGGTTTAATGAGAGCAACTATCATAGATCCCCACTTACACCTCACGGACACCCAAATTATTTTTTTGCTGACGTGGACCCCTTGCAGGTCATCATAGACCCCAGGGGTCTATATAGACCACTTTGGGAATCACTGCTCTAGATAATGTAGATAATGTATCTAAAATGATGTAGAGAACGATACTGTTTAATTTTTTCTGAATAAAGGATTTTCAGAAGAATAGGTGGATTTAAAGCAGTGAAAATTTTAATTTCACGTTTTAATCAAAAATATGATACAATTTTACTTTCATGTGATAGAAAAGGGGTTGGTAACCTATTTCACACGCGGCACAATTCTCAGCGGCACTCTGCACTACTCAACAAATGTGTCAGTTTTCGAGAGGATGGAAGTTGATAAATTTGTAATGGAGCTTATTCGAAATAGATCTCCAAAATTATGGACAATTATGAAATGTCGAAAAAATCGGAAAAATAACTCCAAAGATAAATTTACAGCTATTTTGTAAATTATTGAACGTCATTGCTGGAGAGATTTAATTGTTTCAAAAGAGAAAATTGCATGCACTCTGCTCTCCGCTTTTGATTCTACTTATCTAAGAAAAAATTCTTTCCTCATAGAAAAATATTTCGAGTCCACATAGAAAATCAACAAAGAATTGCCTCAATTTTCTTCTTAGACAAATTCTTATCTACAAAATATAATTAAATATTTTTCAAACAAAATACGCAAATAATAACTTCATTGCATTACTTTTTATTATAAATAGCAGTATCAATAGTATCACGTGTATCTGAAAAATATTTAACAATTTTTAAATGAAGAAAGTACAAACAAAAGAATAAATATTACAATTCCCCCCCCCCCGGCGTTTGTCAGTACAAATTCTGAAATATATCAACGTTGATAAAAGCGTATAGTAATAGATATGCTATATTTTATGCTGCGTATGTATATATATACATATAGATTAAAATACACTTTTTAAATCACATACAATTGTTGATTTTAGTATACAATAACATAAATTTAACATTTATACCGTTGCATAACCATACGATTATTTAATTTTTACGCATATTTGGCAACAAAATAATAGTATTGTTTTATGTAGTGGGTGGCACTTGATGTTAATACAGTTTTTTCAAATATCTATTCATTAATTATCAATTAATTAATTAAATTAATTACCGGTTTTCGACACCAACTTAGATTAGTCTCCATTATTGTGACAATGTAACTGCTAAAACAATGACAAAAGTTGGCGTCGAAAACCAATTTTTTACAGCCAAACTAGCCAAACCGGGTGTGCATTGTTACAACAATTCAGACAAATCATGCTTTTTTTCAAATCCTACTATTAGTTCACTCTCTCCCTATACATATATCTATATATATCTTAAATTTTCAATCGTTTATAAAACTATTTCAATCGTTATACTTTCTACTCATTCATTCAAAGTAGGAATTGACTTAAATTTTTTTTTATATTACTTGTTTCCCTTGAAAATGAAATTAATCAAACAGGAAATTGCGCTCAAACTTATCGGACGAAAACTTGCAACATCAATTACGATGTATAAATATATGCATTGAGATCTATTTGCAAAAACTCAGTGAAAGAGTTGAGAAACAAATATCTCACTAATCAAATAAATTTAAATCATATTATTTGATTAATTGCATTTTCATTATTATATTATCAATGTTTGTATACGTATAAAAAGAATGAAAGCAATAATAATTCGTTCTGTTTTAAATTTTTACTCCGATAAACAAGGCTGGATCTACGTATGGGCTAAATGGGCTGCAGCCCAGGGCCCCCGGGTTCTAGGGGGCCCCTGTTCCCCATTGAAGATAACAAAAAGAAAAGGTGCTTACAATCAAAATAGTAATACAATAATAAACCAGTAAAAAAATACAAATCAAAAATAAAATACCCGAAATACCATATCAAATTTATTTTCGAGAGCAAGAGCAATTTACTTTTGTTCTTCCGCCCTACAACCGAATACGCGGAAATTAATAATTATTAATTTCAAAAATTATCTATATATTTTATGTAAATACCCAAATAAAAACATTCTATATATATTATATATATATTATATATACATTATATATATTTCTATTCATTCAAAACAATTTTCTGTGATATTCCTCAATATTAAATTGCATCAAAATCCTTTTTTAAGCAGTTTAATAAAAAGAGAAATTAAAAAGAATAATGGAATGAATAGTGTAATGTGATTTAAATTATTCACTTTCCTGAAAAATTTCAGAACAGTTCTTTATTTCCGATTCTGTTCAATAGTTTTATTTAAAAATGTTTTAAGACACATGTAACGAAACAAAATCTTATATAAATTTAATAAAGTACAGTGGCGTAACTACCAATGGGCTAGGTGGTGCCGTGCACCGGGGTCCTCGCGCCTTGACCACCAAGCAAGTCGAACATGCGATAATTTCTCCCATAGTTGAAATATAAATATAAAAGATTGTTTCATAGCTCTGTGTATGGTTGGTCAATATATTGGGGACATATGTGCGGCAGAATGCTTATTTGAAAGTGGACAAACAGTCATTTTGATGATCGCATACATTTCTCCGAATCAAACCGTTAAAACAGTCAAATATTTCCTGCATTTTGCACTTTTACCGTATACCAAAGGTAATTCTACTCCTTTAAAAAAAAAAAAAAAAAAAAAAAAAACTATCACTCGCTTCCCATGATTTTGAGTGGTGATTTTAACGTTTTCAGTTTGCCAGAAGCTGAGCCGCTCATAACTTTTCTGAAAGATGAACTCAAGCTCGAAATGAACACAAATCGAAATGTTTCGACAACTAACAGTGGTACTGTTATTGACGCCGTTTTTCAACGATTTGAAATCACAAGTATATGTGTATACTTTAGTTTTCATAAATCTATTGTCTCCGCTCTTCACCAAATTGAACAAGAATAAATAATTTTGTTAAAGAACTGCATTACTCCTTGTGTTAATTAAATAAAATTTTCATTAAAGATATAATTATTCGATAGAAAATTATTTCCAGTCATACCCGATTCATTTTTTTCGGGATTAAAGTCACTATTGCGTATTTACCACGATAACAAGTCAGATGTTACACATCATATGCGACTACTGTAAGACTCGTTTCTTTTTTTTTTCTTTTCTTTTTACGGAAGTTTTCTGTTTTACAAGAATAAATACATTTTTTATTTATATTAAATTGTTAAGATATTATAGTGCGAATGCGTTTTAAATATAGAGAAGTGTAATAAAAATAAGAACTTTCAGAGAAATATTTAAAAATTAATAGTAAGTAAAACAGTATAATGAAGGGTCGAAACTGTGTACAACAGATGACATGTGACTAATGAGGGAAACAACGCAATGATACAAGAATATCCATTCTTCCAACCCAGCTTCCCAGAGCAGACAATGTTTCCATTGTCGTCCGCTCTGACCACGTAACCTTTCCTTCATACTGAGGGGGAATGTCCAATCTGGGGTCAAATGCTATCTTTGAACAGCAAACCCCTCTATTTTCAACTAGACATATATTGCCTTTCTGTGTTGTTCAAAGACTTGAATACTGCCTATCGTAGGATGTTTACGAGCTCTATTATTTTAAGTGTTCTTAGAAGTTTATTCAGCAGGTTATCTTTTTGTGGAATGCTTTATTTTCTAATATAAAAATAAACTAGTGATAAAAATATAAATATCTTAACTATAGTTCTAAAAGAAAAACACCTATGAGCAGCCAATATCTGTTCATACGTTGATGCCTCACATATTTCACATATTTCCTTTTTTCATAAAAAAGTTATATAAAAAATTTACTACTTAAAAATTTTATGATATATTTAATTTAAATGGATATATATATATATATATATATATATATACCATATTGAATTAACTTTAATTCTAAATTTGACAAGTATATGTTTAAAATGTATTCCGTAAAGAAATCACACAGCGACTATTATATTAAAAATTTTGTCAAGAACATCAGGTTATTGAAAATGTTCAATGATAGAAAATGCCAGACAGTAATTTTTAATAGAAAAAAAACTAAAATCACAATTTTGCCATATTTATTCGAAAATTTATTTATAAAAAATATTTATTTTTAAAGCACACATGCAGAAAATATTGAAAACATTCCTAAATGGGAAAGTTCATCAGGTTTGAGATGTTAAATCTCTGTGTATATCATAAATCTTCTTTATTGTCCACACTATTTGTCACAACTTGCTGGTTACCATAATTTCAGCTGGCGACTATATTTCAGAAAGCTATTGACAAAATTTAATATCCATAGCCAAGAAAAATTCGTGTTACAAAACGATGGTGGCGCCATCTTTTTGAGATAGTACGCCAAAAATAATTCAGAATGAAAAAAACTTAAAATAGTTCATTAATAAAAACATAAAACTTAATTCTGGCTACAGTAGTCAAGAGGAAAGCATGCTTTCTAATATACTATTTAATTATACTCGAAAAAATCCATTTTTTTCTATTAAAATGTGCTTCGCGGTGTCACTTCCTAAACTTTAACACAGAAAACTCCAATTTCATTTTGCAATAATGCTGAAAACTGCGTATTTTTTTCACAAATCAAAATTCCAAGAACACTATCCTCTAAACAATATTTTTTTTTACCCATAGAAATTTTTATTATTTTTGGAGCTTTTTCCTGCCGGCAAATGTGCTTCCCGTTTGATCCCTATCCTTGAATATTGACCGAAAACAGCATTCCTTAATTCTGGGGAGGAGAAGGAAGTTGCTCTTTTCTTCTTGCTAGTGCCTCCGTCTTCAATACACTTAGAAATAAAAAGTTACTAACATAAATTATTTTTGAATACTTTTGCTAGGTGTGTGCTATTTTTGTACATTTTCTAATTTATAATGCATTTATGGTCTTCTTAGATCCATGATTGTTATTAATTTAGTTAGAGGCTCTCATAAATTGACAATAAGAAGTTTTCCAAAGACATTTAACGTTTATTTACATGTATTATTTAAAAATTATTTTCTACAAAACCGCTACACAACTTCTCATTTAGCTCGTTAGCTTCGTTACATCTCTTTTGGGTTTGCTTTGAATAGTTCGCTTACCATAGAAGACTCAACAGTATTGCTTTCTGATTTGTATATGTTTTATTTTTGTATGCAATTATATATATTAGTTTGTATATATACATGCTTTTTGTTTATTTATGTGCTTATGCAGTTTGTGTCCAAAAATGTTCTGTTTAGTGAGGTATTGCCGTTAGCTTCCTTGACATGCTGATGTGATAGTCTTTAAGGGAGAATTTAATTTATAGATTCTAAGTCTATGTCGAATGAGCCCAGTCTCTCTAGGAAACAAATAATTAAATAGCTAGGGACATAGAGTTGCCCATTAATATCTCGGTCGAAATATAATTGATGCGATTTTTAGGATTTTTCCATCGAATAATTATTGCATTGATAATAAACGCATCACCATTTGAATGTAGTCTTTTGGCTTATAATTACAAAGTCGAATAATTAAAAAATGACTGTATACGCTAGCCCTTAAACTCATTATTTAATTGGAAGATAGAGAATACTCGCCTCTTTGTTGAAAGACAAAGGCTGTTGTAGATTAAAGATGACAAGATCTAAAATCCTTATTAGCCATATCATGGAAGTTTGTAGAATAATGAGCAGCTGAAGTGTAATCTTGTCATAACAACAGGTCTAAATTACGAGGCTAATAGCAATATGTATTGAAAGGGTTTGGTATCATATTATTCTAGTTGAAGCATGGGTACAGGGATTTGTGTTTCTTTTTATTGAAATAAACTGATGTGTGTGATTATCATACATCCGTAGAAATTGGTGTATTGTCAATTTCGGGTTCTGAGAGAAAGTCTCTTTCTTTATTTTTGTCTTAGCACAGAGCTTTTTTTTTCTTTCACGAAATTTGTTTCTGTATTTATGCGTAATGCTTGATAATTTTTTTCCTTTCATGATTAAATCGATGTGGAATTCCCCGATTGATTTTACATATAGATATTTATTTATTTACTTTTCGACAAAAGCTCAATTTGAACAAGACGGTATGGAAAATTTGAGTTTTAATTTTGATTTTGTTCTTAAAAATGTTTTTGTAATGAATACAAAATTATATTTCTGTTTATTAAGACTTGGTGAAAACTGGCTTGATATAAATTATTGACAAACTACATTTTAATTCATAGGACAAAAACACATAATCCATGAGTGTAAACCTATGACCGTTCTAGGGCCACATTGCAAAAAAGAAAAAAATTGCTGGGCCACACACTAGATTTTTTCAACAAATTGAAATAAAAATTAACTTTATATAATTTTATTAAAATAAATCAACTTCTTTTTATAGTAATTATTTAAAATTTGAATTAGATATTTATAGGTACATATTTTTACTTTAAATTTGTAAAAGTTTCATTTAATTTAGTTTGGATTTCATAAAGATGGAAAAAATTCAAATTAATGAGTTGGATGAATTTGCTTTTGTTGAAAAAGCAAATAGATATCGAGTTTAATGGACGAGGTCGCAATCCTTAAGGCATTTTCAAGATGTTTGCTAGTGATCTTTGTCCTATTTTTTTGTATGCATTTTGGAAAACAATTGTTCACAAAAATAGATACTGCTAAAAGTTGAAGATATTAATAAAGCATGATCGTGAAAATTAGGATATTTATTGCGGGGTAGGTAATCTTTAACTCCAGTAAAAAAACTTCCCAAATTTTTCTTTCAGTTAAATGTTTCTTTGTGCAGTTCAAAGCATTCTATTTGAAGATTTGAAGGTAATTTATTTATTTCTAGAGAAAATGGTGTAAAAAATATGTTGAAATACTCTTCATTTTTTCAAAAATCCTGAAATCTACTTTCAAATTTTTGAATTAAATCAAATTCGCTGTCGAGTGGATACACACATAATTCGAAACGCAAATTCTCATGGCATACTAAGATGTTTTAATTAAAATTTTTACTTCAAAATAAATGTCAACGAATCGATTGTAAATGAAAAATATTGCAAACATTTATTTTTTCAATAAAAATAAGTAAATTTAAATTGTTTTGTAATTTGCATTTGGGCCTCCCTTTAGACACCCATGGCATAAATATTTTCTAACAATAAAGCTTTAAAAAAATAATTTTTTTTAGTCACAGCCAGGGCTACATTAATAAAGATAAATACTTTGGTGTGAGACTATTAATAATTTAAAGTTCGACTGGGATAAAACAAAATATTTTCTTTCCCTGTTTGATTCTTAGGTATTTTAGTAAGTTTAAAAAATGCAGCAAATTAATTGTACCATCACAAAATCTTTCATAAAAACTGTGCCTGTACTTGTCTTTCCTTTTTTTTCTAAACCTTTTTTTTATTTACATGCTAAAAAAACCCTTAAAAAATTCTCATGCAGTGAATGCTGAAAATAATTCTTACTTTATTTCTCATTAACAAGAGCTTTGAAATACCCTAAGGTAAGTAAGAAAATAATTTTTCTGAAAATTATCTTAATTTTTTTATTTCATTAAATCAAAGCACTTTGTTTTCGATATTCTTTTGATAGATTAACAGTTCTTAGGACTTATTGATCATTATATGCTGCTTTCTAAGAAGGAACTGTTTTTCTTTTTTGAAATAATGAATAAAATATGATATGATGTACAAAATTTATTTTTGATTTAATAAAACTTAATTTCATTCTTATGATTTAAACAAATTAGTTTAAAATGAAAGCTTGTTATTTATTTGTGATATAATTCTTCATGTTGAATTAACGTAAGCAAAGCTTGGCAGCGAAATTTAATGTCGAGGAGGCATAGTAATAAAGCAGTTTCGTTAAAAACATTTTTATTCTTTAAATAATTCAAGTGAAACTTCTCACCACTGAAGCAATTAAAAACATTAAGTTAAAAAAATATAATAATCAAAATATAATATTACCAAACTTTGGTTAACTGATTCGAACCATCTTAAAAAAATACTGAGCAACAAACCAGTTGCACATCTCGTATGCCCCAATCGAAGAGCAAAATCACCTCGTCCGAAACCGACGATCTTTTCTCAACCAACCTCGGTCTCCTTAAATACTTACAAGAGCCAAGTTAGTTAAATTTACATTGCAGCCGTTGCCAACTACAAATCTCGAAACTCGCACAAAGGTCGGGTTCGAATCAGTTTATTTACTTGAGATCATGGCGCGTGGTTGGAAAAACTTAATGACCATAAAAATTCGGATCCTACAATAAATTATTTTTTTTTCAAATGTCTAACAATTTGATTTTGATTTGATTTAAAAGTCAATTTTAGCATCTTTGAACAGTCCATGTCATGGAATAATTTGAAAATTATTTCACTTATTGAGAAAATATTATTTAAAGTAATGTTTAAATAAATAGATTAGACATAAAGCTCTTAGGAAAAAGGCAATCTTGCAAAAGATTTTAAACGTTAATTTTTTCGTTATTTTGCCCTTACTTCCAAAAGCGTTGTATTGATTTTTATGTTACTTAGAATTAAAATGATCTAAAACGATTTTCAGTGACATTAACTCAAGACAGGCTTTAAACAAATTCAAGAAGCTTTGTTCGAAAGAAAATTTTAAAGAACAATTACAGTTTTTAAATGACTAAATATTTCAAATTTTAGTAACTTATTTTTAACATAAAAGGATGGGAAAATTTTCAATAGAAATATTATTTTAAATGACGATACAACAACCTATTCCTATGAGTAGTAACAAAGATACGTATCACTAAATAAGTTCTATTTAAATTATTTATTTCTCTGTGTTGAGAATTTATAATTGTGTGTGAATTCCATTCTATTACTATGATTCCGAAGTTATATAGACTCAAATTACTCACTATTTTTGTTAATACAAGAAATATTAAGAGATTGATTTATATTAACAATTTTGTTTCTCCTCTTTAAAAAAATAAACTCCTATAATCCCTTTAAATTTTATAGTAATATTTCTCTTAGATATAACATAAAACCAAAATCTTTATAAAATCTTTCTCTGTGTGAGTGTAATAAAGATATTAATTTAATTTTAATAAGCATTATGTTTTTAAAAGCTCTTTTTGCCGCTGAAGACCCGTCGCGTAGGGGAACGATGCACGTCAAATCTGTCGAGAGCTCAAACGTCCTCCCGTTGGTGTGGTGTGATAGTTAGGAGAGGGGTGGCAGCTCAGGTGTCGTCCCCGTCTTTTTTCCATGGTTCAGAACTAAGAAGTCCGTCGCCAAAAGCCCTCATGTAGCTGAACACTCAATCACTCACTCACTCAAACGTTCTTTTTAGTATGGTTTGACTACCTATAGTATTTATAATTAAAGGGATGCATACTCCAGTAATTTAGTATATCACTATCAATAATTTCGCGACTGATTATTTTTGTTGATTTTTATTTTTGCTATACAATCGCGCTGATTTCAGGAATCAAATTCTTAAGAAAGAATTATTCAAGTGGAATTTCCCACAAACGATGTAACTTAGAGACTAATTGTAAGATCAGATTCAGCACTATTTCAATAATCCTTGATTAAAAAAAAATCGGGCTTTTTTTTTTTGTTTTGGAAAATCCAATCTTTATTAAAACAGGCGATCACATATTTTTGATTTCTTTTCCTTTTATTGCAAATTTAAAAATTTCTAATTATCTTATGGCTGATTTTTTTGCAGTTTAACATGTTGTAGTTAGCTATTCATGTTGTAAAATACAAATGTAATGAAATGAGGATTAAAGGAAATTTAATATTTTGGTGAAATTCTACAATTAACACGCATTTAAACAACAACTTGGGAATCTATGTGCAAAGAAAGTAATCATTAATCCATAATTTATAAAAATGATAACATATTTCTAAAGATGCTACAAAACTGACCATTTGTATGCCGGTAGTTGAAACTCTAATGATATACTCCGAACTATTATAACTTTGATGTGGGAGAGATAAGAGTCCATTTTTCTCCAAGAATAGCTTTATAAAAAATCCCCAGAGAGAAAAAAAACCGCTCTCTGTATTTTTGAAGAAAAAAAAAAACCCAAAAGAGTGCATAAAAAACATTGAAATAGGTAAAGGATTGGATGCACTAATTGAAAACCTAAGTAACCCCATAAAAACCTATAAGGGGCTATATAGTTACCCAATAAACAAAATAGATAGTGTAAATTTAATAGCCATCTTTCAGAATCTAACAAAAGCTGAATATACCTTAAAGGTATAAGACGTGGAACTTAAGCAAGCAGATATCCTAACTAACAACAAACACCCAGAACAAGATTGATTTCACATTTACATTGATGGACCCTCGGTACCTGGTTCGGGTGAAGTGGACATGGCCCACCACTGCCACCTCTTCGAAGATGACTGCTGTTGGCAATGATGATGGAGAAAAATCTGCCTTATATGCTGCAGCAGCAGGACTAATCAAATTAAACCTTTTTAGAAATGGTATACTTCTAGTAAATTCACAAGTGGACACACAGAATATTTCTCACAGACACAGACTGTAGCATAACAATCAAAAGCTGAGAAAAACTATAATATCTTTCAAACCAAGGGTGGAATCTAAAGATTCAATGGATTCTCAGCTAAGTCCATAAGGAGAAGAAAAGGCAGACTCCTTTGCCGAAAAGGGCACAACCCTTATCAGGCCAAATGACTATTCTCTGCATTCTCTCAAATTAACCTAGCTATTTTCAGATGGCAAAAACAGTGCTCATATAATTATCCAATATAAAAAATTGGAAAGTGTATTAATTCACGGAGACCCATGAACCCCAATGACTGTAAGTGTCAAAACTTTCGAAAGAAGACCGGCAGCGATTATATCACCACGTCCCTACATTGGTATCTTCCTGTTTGCGTGTGTTCCCTCTGTTAAGGCACGAAATAATGGATACAGACTATTTCAAGAATTAGACAGTCCTTAATAATCAGGATATATCGAGTAGAACTAAATCCTCACATAAGTTCCCCTTTATTTCTTATCGCGTTGCCTAATGATCCAACTGCAAGGGTAGAGTTGCAAGTAGTTGTTCAAATTAATGTTTTGATAGAAGGTATATGCTATATCAATTGTAAATAACGATTATAAGATATAAGTTGCAACTACAATAGAATGTAATCGATACATAGACTCGAGGCTTATCAATATCCGAGACTAATGAACAGAATATTGCAATCTCTTACGCACATCGTCTACTATATCATTTTTTTAAAACTCAATCTATTGTCTAATTATTTATAGAAAAACTAGCAGTTGTATTTATTTCAGTTTTTGAATATTTTCATAAACCTTGAAGAATGAAATGAAATTGATAGACAACACAGAATTGTTAGAACAGACAAAAAATAGTACACAACTTAGCAAAAAGGCTTAATAACATAACAAAATGAACCTCACATAACAAAATCAGCCTCACAATTTTTAAAATCAAATAAACTTATTACCTTTGAAAAGAGAAAACCAATCATTAATGTCCATTGATAAAAACATTGCAAATGCTAAAAGTATTTCTCATTTTAACAGCAACTGTAATAATTTTATAAAAAATGCATTTTTATTTCTTAGAAGAAATCTACAAAAAATATGAATTAAGAGAAATAAAAAACAGCTTATTGTTTTTTCAATTCAAAATTTTAAATTACAAGTTCTCATTAAAAAATTTTTTTTATAGCTTTAGTGTAATTACATTTTTATAAAATATTCAGAAACCTATCTCGCACACAGTAATAAAATTGCAATTTCTAAATTTTTGGTGTATGGTATTGATTATCAGATATAATTCCTTTTTCTCTCAGTACTCTTATTAAAAATAAAGCATTGTCTGGGTATTCTCAAGGGGGAAAACGTGTCTGACACTTCTTTCATTAATAAGATAGGAAGAAATATCATTAGAATAATTATTTTAACAACAAATGCTAAAGTAAGATTATTTTTATTTCCCCTTCTTTTCCAATATTTTTTTATAAAGCCAAATTCATATTTTATTCTATGTGAATCTCTCTTCCCAAGTTTACATTCAAATGCAATTTGCTATTCAAACTGTATTCAAGATTAGCTTCTTTTTTTAGAGATGAGTTGAAGCAAAAGTAATATTTTAAGAGTAGAATTTCAATTTCCAGCCAAATGTCTTATCATTCCACAATGCACAACCGATATATTTATTTTAGGATGAAAAAAATATGGAAATATTTAAATAAAACAGAATAACTGAAACCGAGGAAATGTTTTGATAACAAATGTGAATCTTACGCACGAGCATAGAAATTCAAAACTTTTATTTAACCATTGAATTTAAAAACAAGCTATTTATTTACCATTAAATCTTAAAATCAAATAACTTTTAGAGGTAATATTGATTTTTATGTTTGTGATATTATTCTTCATTTGTAAATCTGCATAATTTTAAAAGAAAATACATTAAAAAATTAAGACTAAAACTATACAAGAAATCCACAATTATTTGCGAGAGTAAATTTTTTAAAAAAATACTAGAACAGTATTCTCTGTGTATACTTTTAACATTTTTAAAGTAGATATAAAATTCTCTTTTACTAACAATCTATTGTGGGACATAAGGTCGGTTTTGTGTCAGTACATTTAGGATCAAACTATAAACTACAGTAAAACCTGTTTTTGTGCGGTAGATAGGGACCGCATAAAAATAAACGCACACAAAAAATATTCGAAAATTTCATAAATTCTTACATATAATAAACAATTTTGTTGAAATACCACAAATTTTTTTTTATGTGGTGGAGAGAGACAGCATAAAAAAAGTCTCACTTAGAAATTACGCCGATTATTTACGAAATATATGAGAAAGTACTACCATAAAAAATAAATAACTAAATTATACACGGAAACATTTTAAAAACATTTATAGTTTCTCATCGTATACATGGAGAAGTTTTCAAAATACACATACATAATTCACTGCTACTCATCGAAATGAAAGCCCTCTTCTTGTGATGAATAAGTGCAAAATCGGTTTCGTCACTTGAAGATTCAATTTCCATTGATTTATTGATGTCTTTACATCAACATCTTTACTCTCGGTTGCTGGATATTTGTTGGGGTGATTTCGTGAAAAGGGACGGAAATGCGTTACAGGAAGACGGGTGAAGCGCGCGCTGTTTGATTTGACCAATTCAGCACCTTGGGGGTGTCTCTTCGTTAGCCTCGTCTGGGGGTCCAACTGTAGTAGCAATTAAGACGCCCGCCTACCGCACATACCAGCAAGTCTTGACATTTTGGTGGTCGCATACATTTATCCGAATCAAAGTTAAAAAAATTAAAGATTTCCTGCATTTTGTACTTTTATCGTATACCGAAGGTGGTTCTGCTCTTTTTAAAAAAAACTATCACTCGCTTCCCTTGATTTTGAGTGGTGATTTTAACGTTAACTTCAGTTTGCCAGAAGCTGAGCCGCTCATAGCTTTTCTGAAAGATGAATTCAAGCTCGAAATGAACACTAATCGAAATGTTTCGACAACTAACAGTGGTACTGTTATTGACGCCGTTTTTTTCAACATTTTTTAAATACTTTGAAATCACAAGTATATGTGTCATACTTTAGTTTTCATAAATATATTGTCTCCGCTCTTCCCCAATTTGAACGATAATAAATATTTTTGATAAAAAACTGCATTACTCCTTGTGTTAGTTAAATAAAATTTTCATTAAAGATGTAATTATTCGATACAAAATTATTTCTAGTCATAACCGCGATTCATTTCTTTCAGGATTAAAATCACTATTGCGTATTTACCATGATAACAAGTCAGATGTTACACACCATATGCGACTACTGTAAGGCTCGTTTATTTTTGTTTTTGTTTTTTTGGCACCATAAAGTAAGATACAATTTTTTGTGACGAAGGTTATGGTTGGTCAGTTGCTTGTAAATGTTACGATAAAGAGATATGCATGATCAAAGCTCTTTTTGAAATTTTGATACTCCTTTCGGAATTTATATATATATATATGTATGTATGTATATATACATATATATATATATTGCTTTTCTGTTCGAAAGCTGTATCCCTGCATATATTTTATACGCTCTCAAAGAATCCGGTTCTTCTTGTCTGTCTTCATAATCTATCAAATTATTGATAATTCACTGTCATTAAAAGTATCGTTTTCAATCAATCACGGGCTGTGGCAGGTTGTGAGAATGCAACTGAACTTGCATTGTCGGGAGACTGTTTATAACAAATGAACTGAGCGTCTTGAAGTGTATATATATACACTAGCCGTTAGCCACCCGCTTTGCTAGTATTTCATGATGTTTTATATGCATAATACATAAATTATTGATATCTAAATCCTAGCATTAATAATTCAATTGTATTGAAAAATATACTTATACCTGCAACTCTCGCCTCTTGATAAAAAAAGGGACAAAAATTCTAATTTGTATCTTCTAATAATCTCTAAAATTTAAGTATAGAATGATGTTTGCACTTTTATAACCCTATAACAAAGTGGATTTCCGCAAAACCAATTTTCGGTGGATCACTACTCCATAAAATAAACATGCAAGCCAAATTTCAAGTCTACATCTAATAAAGCAAAGACGAAATTTTTATTATCAATAACCCCCGTTATCTCGTTGAGAGTCATTCTCCAAAATAATCGTTCTTAGCGTATATCAATTCAACAAAAGAAAAATGCAAACCAAATTCCATTATTATAGTCCATGTAGTTCGAAAAAAGGATTTTTTTTTGTCAATACAACCCAGTATCCTGTGCTCCCCAAGAGTTGTTTTCCCGCAAATACATTCTTAGTGGATCCCTATTCAACAAAACAACATGCTTAACCAATTTCAAGTACGTAGGTCTAACAATTCAAAAACAGGAATTTTGTTTCTATAACTCCAATTGATCCATCGCAATTCTCTTTATGGGTCGATTTTCGTTTTGATCTTTGTTAGAAGAACTCTATTCCATGAAACGAACATGGCAACCAATTTTCAAGCAGGTAGATCGAATAGTTTAAAAACAGAGACATTTATCTATTATGCCCCTTATTCCCCCGTAAATAAAATTGAGGGTTGATTTTTGCGAAACCCATTTTATAGCGGTTCTCTATTCTACGAAGGCAATTTGCTTACCAGATTTCAAGACTGTACGTCTAATAGTTTAAAAATCGGAATAATTATTTTTCTCTCCCCTTAACCCCCCGCAACATGCCTTGGGGGTCAATTTCCCCCCAACCCATTTTGTAGCGTATATTTATTCCATGAAAGAAATATGCCTACCAATTTTTAAGCAGGTAGGTGATGTAGTTTAAAAACGGAAATATTTATCTATTACGCCCCTTAATCCCCCGCAACGCCACTTGGGGCTATTTTCACAAAACCCATCTTGTAGCTGATTTTTACTCTATGAAAGGAATCTATTTATCAAATTTAAAGGCTGTGCGTCTAATAGTTTAAAATTGGAAATAATTATCTATAACACTCCCTAAGCCCCCGCAACGTCACTTGGGGCTCGACTTTCACCAAACTCCTTTTGTAGCAGATCTCTACTCTATGAAAGGAATCTGATAACCCAATTTCAAGATTGTATGTCGAGTAGTTTAAAAATGGAAACGATTATTTATAACGCCCCTTAACCCCCGTAACGCCCCTTGCGATTCGAATTTTGCAAAATCCGTTCTTCGCGGATCTCTACTCCATGAAAGGAACATGTCTACTAAATTTCAAGTCTGTAGGTTGAATAGTTCCGGAGATATCGTGATTAGTCAGTGAGTGAGTGAGTCGCTTATCTCCTTTATATATATAGATTACAGGGGCGTAACGTACACCTCCGCAACCCCTGCATCACGGGGTGAGGGGGTTGACTCTAGGGGGGGGCAAAAGCCTGACTAAATCCAAGTACGTATTTACCCAACTTGTAAAATATTAAAAGCAAAGTCTGACTTTGCAAGAGGTCCTAATATTCTCCGATCGCCACTGGTATATTGATAGAAAGCATTACAGAGACGCAAAATCCGTTAAAATTCATATACCATACAAAAAAATCGCACAAAAATAAAATCGCATAAAAATAAAATCGCAAAAAAAAGGACCACACAAAAATAGGTTCTACTGTATATATCCTTTGGAATAACAAAATACAATTACGGAAAATTAATTGTTTCGAAGAAAATAAAATTTTGTATTATAGGAATAAGAGTACTGAGTGAGTTTATGAAGATAGAAAAAAAATTATTTTTAGTTCATGGAGCAGAAAAATTAATAAATCTGTTATTTTAAATGCAATTTATAATTTGGAGGAATGCCCAGCTTTAAGCTATTTCAGTAAAACTTATTGATGTCTTTTTGTCTTCAAGAAATCACACGCCATAAGAGTAGTTGCCAGTTAAATAAATAACTTTTTATACAAAAATCGGAAAAAAAAGGTAAAATTTATCGGTTTGTACTAATTTGTAAGTCTGACGTACGACTGACGCAAGTTTGGGTATTTATATTGATATATATATAGCGGTAATAATTTTTAAGGACATTTTTAATCTAACTTTTTCACTCTCCTATTAGTTATATTCCAGGATAATTCAGATTCAATCAGATTATATGTAGGATATGATGACGTGCATATCACTATTTCTTTTCTGATTTTTTCATTAGCTTTAACTTCTTATGTAAAATCGTTATTATGGATAAATATGACATGTAATTGTTAGAAGCAGTGAAAATACCCTGCAATTTAGTTAATTTTTTCCCTAGAGCTTGTAGTCATTTTTTTGAACACAAATTATCTATTAAAATCATATTCAAAATTTGATGTAAGGGCCTGAAAACAAAACAAAGACGGGAAGTGTATTTTGCATCTTTAGAACACTCGACACACACACACACACACACACACACACACACACACACACACACACACACACACACACACACACACACACACACACACACACACACACACACACACACCTGCAAGTGAACCGAATGATATTGAATTTTTGAAATTCGTACCGAAAAGCAACTTTTCAAATTTACACAATTTGGTTACCAGATATTGTTATAAATTTGGATCTGTATGTTAGTAAATAAATGTTTTCAATTATGAACATAATAAAATCAAAACATCACCCAAAATTAATCAATATGCACATAAAAAAACTCCTACACATTCAAAAGGAGCATTAAACAAGCACGACTGTTTAATAATTATTTAGAATGATGTGTTTTAAGTTACTCATTTTTCTTTAATACCTAACCTAACTGGTTGTTGAATCTGTGAAATTGATTGATTTTATGGTTTATTAAAAAGTTAATTAAAATTAAAACCTAAGAGTTTTTACTTTTGTTTCATAGATTAAGTTGTTTTTAAATATCACAAAACTTAGACTTGCTTAAAAAAACTTGCCATTTCTGTAAAAATCCCATAATAAGCCTATAAATAAATTTTTTAAACTTATTATATTCTTTTGCTTTTTGGGAATGTCGGAAGTGGCACGCATAAATTTTTTTTATCAAATAGTGGCACACTTCCCAAAAAGGTTGGCTATCCCTGGTAAAAAAGTTTACATTACTAATTTAAATTTTCAGGAGAAAGTTTATAGTTTAAATAAAATAAATACTAATTAGCAACATAAAGCCTAACTCTAAAAATACAATTTTAGTATCTGAATATTCAAGTTTTATACTTCGCTTAAAGTGCCAAAATAAATTTCTCTAAAATGGTTGTACAGAATGTGCAAATACTTAACATTAACAAATTTGACATAGTGCTCTTTACATTTTTAACATTAATCAAATATTCATAATAGCATTTTGTCAATTTCCAGTAAGTTTTAAACTCTTGAAGGAAATCAATTATTAAAAGCACTTCGAGTGCAATATTGAATTTCGGTATTCTGTAATTTTATTAAAATACCAAAGAAAAGTAATTTCGTTGCATATTTCTATGTACGAGAAAGTTCATTAACTTATTATTGGATATGTAATGAATTAAAATCTAAAGTGTCCATTCTTGTAGAATAGATTAAAATTTATGTGCTACCTTTCTCAATATTCAATTATGTTTATTATTCAAAGCTTAGCATAATAAAAATTCATCTTCCAATTGAAAAAGAAAATGTGCAACTGAAAGATTAATATCATGTCTCTGTGGAAAAATATTTGATTAAAGTAGCTTCTGATAGTTTTTTCAACCATAAAATACTTGTTAGTTATCTTTTTTAAAAATTTAGCTTTCATTAATTGAGTTTTTTTTAATAAAACGGTACCTTGTGGTTGGAGATGAATTAATAATATTCAGAAAAAAACATGCTTTGCCCTTTTCAACTAGCGGAGTTTTGTAAAATTAAGATTTGCGCTTTGGCGGTTATTTAATTTAAATTAGTTTTATTGATTACATTTATTAGATCTAACGGAAGATACTCATTTCTCTTCCTCGCACTTCTTTTTTTCAAATAACATTTGTAGATTTTCTTTATTACTTCAAGTATATAAATTGGGATCTGTCCATTTATTACACATGGTCTTGATCAGTGATTCTCATCCTTTTCTTTGTTATGGTACACTTTTAACAGTTTCAAAATTTGGCGGTACACTAACAATAAAATAAGTTTAAAAGAATTTTACTTATCTATAATACGTTATGTGAAATAAATAGTTTATGATTATAATTTTCAATATTAAATCTATACTAATAAAAGAGAGTGTGGGTTTGTGTGTTTCAGCTATTCCGGCCAAATTAAGCAACCTAGTAGTGTAAAACTTAGCACGTAGGTGCTGTAGGCCCTTAAGCTATAAACCTCGAAGAGGTTTTTTCAAAATTAGCCTTAGATTTTTTTAAAATTTAATTTTTAAGCGATTTTTCAGTTATCTTATGACGTCATATCCCACTCGGCATGCGAAAATTAATGTTTCGAGCAGTTTTTCTCGGAAGATTGTTGCATATACTATTATAAAAAAGCTTATTTTAGGTTCCATTTATTTATTTTTTATGTTTTTTGAAGTGGAATTTCAATTGTTTTTCGAATAAATCATCATAAATAGAGTTTTATCAGAATTTCCCTTTTTAGGTTTGGCAACAAGAAGTTGTTTACATTGCATTGCAACGTCGAACCGTTTTTGTTAATTGAGCTTTATATTATCCCTTTCCGTAATTTCAAGGAAAAGTTATGTTAATTTGTTTTAAGTATTAATGCTAATTAACTTTCGTTAATGCTAATAAGGAACAGCTGCATTATATATTTTGTGGTTTATAATACCAGATGTTGATTGTGTTATGAAACAACTATTCTCTTGCAAGTTCTAACATTATTACTGTACTGGTTACTTTTAAGATATTTTCATAAAATAATATGCACGACGAAGAAAACAAAATATTTATTGAGTATTTAATTACAGATTAATCAGAAGAATACATTTAATGCGAAATTTGAGCTTGTTCATTTTTGATAGTTCCGTTTTTAGGTCGTAACAATGATAATGTCACTAATGTTGTCATCTACACTTGAAACTTCGTTTTTTTTTTATTCTTATATTTATTGCTGGAAATCCGAGTTCACACAAATAAGATGTAGAAAATTATAACAATATTTTTTAAGCCTTTATCTGGCTATTATGCGATAATCGCCTCTAATTTAATTCTAAAAGAAATTAATTGACTCTTTCGAGTGTTTTGAAATTACTGTAAAATTTGGCATATAACAATCACTTTTAACACAAAAAATGTGATCGTAATTTACGGGCGCGCGTTATACTTCGGGTATAAAAAAATGAGAACATTAAAAATAAAAAAGGAGGTGAGCATAGAAAAAAATTAGACCTCTACATACAGGGTGTCCCAAAACGACCGCATAAACTCTACACATCTAGATTCCTTGTTGGGAGTACATAAAAACTGCCCAAAGAAGCATTCCTGTACGATCTATAGTTTACGAGAAAAATACGAAAAACAAAGTATGAAGTCACTTCCTGTGCAAGAAAAAAACACTTTATTGGACATATCAACAACAGTATTTGCATATCTTTTCAGACGATAATGTTTAAAAAGTACGTCGCGCATGTCGCGTCATGCATGCGCGCGCCGTGGAATGACGTTAAGCCGCCGTTGAACTGGTATTTAAAAGGCTGCATCTTGCAGCAGAGCACCTAGATGTCTGAAATGTTCAGGGGGTCATCTCACCTCTGATTGTAAAAAGTCCATTAACACCCCAGCTAAATGTGCAAATTGCAGTGGACCGCACCCTGCAAATTACTCAGGATGCCCCAAGAATCCCCATAACAACACTAACAACAAGAAAAAACAACATGTTTCACATGTCCGTCAGGTGAATACCGGTGCACGCGCCCAGAACACCACACCACCACAACAACTGTACTCAGGTGCAGTTAAGAAAAATACACATCATGAATCAATTGACACAGCAAGTTTGATGTTTCAGATGGCTCAAATGATGATGCAGTGGGGCACTATGCTGTCCATACTGCAAACTAAAATTTAAATCTTTTAAATTACTCTCTCAGGTTTTCTTGCAATATTTACTTGTACCACCTTAATTTCTACATATTTCACTAATTTTTACATTACAACATCAAATGCTCTACTGCACCAGAACTGACTCGTAGTGGACTCACTACCCGCCCGCTTATGTTGGTTGCCTCCTTTTTTTGTCTGGCGATCGTTTCCCTTCCTTGCGCTTCCTCCAGATTTCTCCCTGGTTCGTCAGCTCTTGCGGCCGCTTGGGATCCAATTCCTTCGCCCCTCACGCCGGGGGCCACTTGATTTTTATATACCTTCTTTCATGGATTTTCTATTTCACCCAACTTGGGTAAAAGCGCTTCGCGCTGAGGCCCGCGAATATTTGATTTAAGTAATACCGGTAGTCTTCATATGGTGGCCATGTATTCCGTTCGTGACTGCTGCGACATGTACTTGCGACATGCCTTATGACTACTGGAAGGACTACTGTAACTATTACTGTTTTTTTCTTGCACCAGAAGTGACGTCATACTTTGTTTTTCGTATTTTTCTCGTAAACTATGGATCGTACAGGAACGCTTTTTGGGCAGTTTTTATGTACTCCCAACGAGGAATTTAGCTGTGCAGAGTTTATGCGGCCGTTTTGGGACACCCTGTACATTGAAATACTTTTTATTTAAAAGAAATGGTATTTCTTAAGAATTTAAATGCTTGTTATTTTAGGAATATGTTATTTTTTCTAAAGCATGGACTAATACCTCGAATAAATGACTTCCAAACATAAGAGCAATTCAGATTTCTTCGTAAAAATAGGGGTGTGCGTTATACGCCAAATATACCTAAAAAATAAAAATTGCAGCTTCAAAGTATAAGTGTGCGTTATACACAGGATTTTATGGTATATTTGGATAATTAGAGACCAAAATAAGTTCTTTCTCATCAAATTTAATTCATATGCAGATGTATCCATTATCACAAGTGGATTACGAACACAATCAAACTTTTTACATCTAATTGTACACTCAAGAGCCAAAACATCATAACCACCCCTACATTTTGCAATGAACTCGCCTGGATGACGTGGAAGGCACGTGATCAGGTGGAAGTGGTATTTAACTGCTGCTAGAGAGTCTGAAGAATCATTCTTTCACTTACTTCTGTGTGTGATGGGAAAGGCTGCGGATCTAAGCGACTTTGATAGAGGGCAGATTGTAATAGTTCGAAGGCTCGGAACAAGTATTTCCGAAACTGCACGACTCGTGGGGTTTTCGCGATCTACAGTTGTTGTTAGTACTTATGCAAAGTGGATGAATGACGGTGAAACCAGCAGTAGACGACATGGTGTTGGACGTCCACACGCTATCAAAGAAAAAGGTCTTCGGAAACTGTCTCGCATGGTGAAGCAAAAGCGGAGCGAGACAGTGGCTCAGGTGACAGCCCAATACAATGCAAGGCCAAGTAGAATAGCATTGGAACACACTGTTCAGTGGACACGGGGTTAAGCAGCAAACGTCCCCCTCGTGTGCCTTTGCTGACCAAGTGACATCGCCAACTGCGCCTGCTCTGGTCCGGGAACATTGCGACTGGTCCATAGATCAGTGGGAGAGAGTCGCCTGGTAAGGTGAATCATGGTTCGTCATTCATCACGCCAATGGTCGTGTCAGGATACGCTGCCTTCCAGGCGAACAGTTGCCCCCTCAATGCACAGTTGGTCATACACAGGCCGGTGGTGGTGGTATTATGCTTTGGGGGATGTTCTCTTGGGTGTCTCTGAGACCCGTGGTTGTGTTAGAGCAGACCATGAATGCTACAGGGTATCTGAACATCATTGTGGACCAGTTGCACCCTTACATTGCCTCTGTTTTTCCGGCTGGAAATTGAATGTTCCAACAGGACAACGCCCCGTTTCACAAGGCTAAAAATTGTGTTGGAGTGGTTCCAGGAACATGATGCTGAATTTCAGTTAATGTCCTGGCTACCTAATTCACGGATCTCAACCCGATAGAACACATTTGGGATGCCATGCTCAGAGTTCAAAGACCACCAATTCGCAATATCTCAGATTTGCGTGACCGTGGCTTAAACATCTGGTACAATCTGTCTCCGGCCATCTACCAAGGACTTGTGGGATCCATGCCAAGGTGGGTTGAAGCTGTGTTGCACGCCAAAGGTGGGCCAACTCGTTATTGACAGGTGGGCATAATGTTTTAGCTTTTGAGTGTAGGACGTAATGAATAATTCTCTCCTCTCGTCTTATCAAATGGTCAATAAGAATTTTATGAATAGATTATCACTATGAAACGGTTACAACAAGCAATGTAACAATGATTCGGTTTTATTTTTTTCTGAGTTGTGACGGATCTATACGCGAACTTATCACTAATCCTCTAGGGGAAACTTTGGGGCTAGCTTTCGCTTTAATTCACAGCTATCCCTCAAGAAGAAACCTTGATATTTAAATTAGTTTGACTATATAAAGTCAAGGTTTTGTAAATGTAAGAAGAAGGAGCAGGAGAACTGTTGCGGTGATTAGTAAGTGAGATTTATTTCATTATCACAAAATGAGTTTAGGAAGGAGTTTA
Organism: Trichonephila clavata; assembly: GCA_019973975.1. Lineage (NCBI taxonomy): Eukaryota > Metazoa > Arthropoda > Arachnida > Araneae > Nephilidae > Trichonephila > Trichonephila clavata. The sequence goes on from BMAO01021434.1 coordinate 36,032, forward strand.
TCACTATAATAAATTTGTAGATTAAAGTTTAAGAATCTATGATAGATTGAACTGGAGCAAATTAAACATATTGTTTGCGCTTGTTTACTTAGAGTTGTTCACTTAGAATAGATTGCTCTCTTTATATATCACTCCTAGGGTGTCCTCTTGTATTTTCAATTGTGGTTGATTAGTGTGTTTGAATAGTAATAAAATAATAGTTATTATGGAAGTTTCTGGTGATGCTTTGTTTCCCCCCACACCCTTAGGTAGGCAAGACGGTGAAGGAGCGGCTCCAAATAGGTCGCACTCACAGAGTATAAATAATAATTTTAAAAAAAATTTGGTGACACACTTTAAGAATTTGGTGGCACAGTGGTTGAGAATCACTGGTCTAGATAATTGAATAAACAAATTTAATGATCCTCTTAAATAGAACAAACAAAATAATTTTATAATCTGTGAAATAAATACACTGGTGTCCAAAAGTTAAGCATAAATCATAAAATGCAAAAAACATGGAGTAAATATTCGTAAAATTATTCCAAATTTCTTGCGGATATTAATTGGGTGAAGAAGAAATATTGGGTTTATACAAAACGTTTCAGTCGACTACGTCCTGCGCGAAACACCGGCTCATGTCGGAACGCGGAAAAACTGATTCATGCAGCATAGGCAGTTCAGACGTGCAACTGCTGTGCGAAGGAACGTTGTTAACCATCAAACAAGGTGAATGATGGCACAAAGACGTCAATTGGACATGTTTACGAAAGGAAGAGTTGTTGGATTCAATATTCCCTAAACAATGAAGTTATTTCTGTAAATTGTATTTCCTTTGAAAATTATGTTTTCTTATGAAATACCCAACGAAACGACTTCACTATGAAATACCAACGAAACGGGTGGGTAACGGCTAGTACAATAGACACGGTGTATTATAATATTTTAAAGGAAGGAGAGAATGCCCTTATGTATATTCATAGCAATTCTCTTATAACATCTGCTTAGCATTAAATAACAAAAGTAAGTCAAACTGCTTTCATTTATTTGAGGAAAATGTTGAAAACCACTAATTTCCCCCCCTTTTGTATTTCTTTATTTAAAGCATAATAATTTTTCGAATGAAAATTATTGTGATTAATATAAAACAACTCACACATTTAAAAGTATAAATATGTATTTAATTGTAAAAATATTCCACTTCATTAAAAATATATAAATTTGAGCACTCCAATTAATTAAAAACTAAACCGTGAACATAATTTAAGCATTTATTTAATTTTAAATTACCACAATTTTCTTAATATATACAAATATTTGAATTAATGGTAATCATTTACATTTTAAATGTAATAAATTTGAGAATGAAGTTGTGAAATTAGAGCCCCAATGGAACCAGTAGTTTGAGTTGTTATAGTTCCCAGGGTGTCAGCTGTGTGTACTAATTTTGAACCCTGATTATTCCCAAACTGTGTACTGACTTAATAAAGTTTCCTTTCTACAATTTTATATATAAGTAAAGCTTTGTTACATGCTTCCCTTCCAAATGTTGCAGTTTCAATAGCAAACAGTGTATTACAGAAAATATGTGCGTTAATTTTAATTAGAATGTTGTTTCATCCTCTCAAAGTAGGCAGAAATGTTTTCTATACAGTGAGTTTATCGATCAGAACATGATCAACATATAGTTACAGAATATTTAAAAAGCAGAAAAGAAATTTATTTAAAGAGGCTGAATGTATAGAGAGATATAGAATTAACATTAATTATTTCTTATAGCAATATACCCAGTGAACGATATATCAATACAAAATTGATTAATTTGCTGCAAAAAATTATCTGTTAAATTTAAATTTACTTTGGAAGCCATTGTAAAATATAATTGTAATTTTTGATAAATATTTTGTGAAACGAAATTATAAAACTAATTATGATGTTACAAATAAGAATATTAAAAAGAAAACTATACATTTACAAAAGGACATTATTATTGTTAAGACATATATAATAATTAGGTTACCATATATGTAAATGTTACTACAATGTTAAGCTCAAAAAGCATTTTCAAAATAATAATTATTCACATAAATCTGAGCAACGTAATAATCGTGTTTCAGCTTTTTATAAAGTTAGACATGCATCTCTCTATTAGAAATTAAATTTTGTACATAAATTTTTAGCTCTAAAATTTCATAATGATACTGTTACATTTCTCAAAGCGTTTTACAAATTATTTTAAAACTTAAATAATTATCTCTAGTAAAATATTGCAATTTATTTTACAAAGTATTATGAATCATATAAAAGTTACACTCGTAGAAAACAGTAAAGATCCCATTAATTGTTTGGAAGACAAAGTAAATAACTTCTTAGTTATGATTTGAAAGATTATTTAGCTCAATTAATATTAAGAAATTATAACGTTTCTTTAACAAGTTTATGTTAATATTATGGTCTAAATAAAGTTATAAAGTTCCTTAACTTTAAAACTCTCATTAATTTAGTTCTCAATGAAAAGCATATTAATTATAAATGGTATTTATAAATAAACACAAATTCAAATCTTACACAAGTTGCTTGTCATAGTTCAGCTAGTTTATATTTACATTTCTGTGAAAAACGATAAAATTGATATTAATGATTTTTTCTACATAAGTAAACTTTTTTTTGCAAAAGTAATGTGTTTATGACCAAGGTTCCTTTTTTATCCTCCTTAAACCTTATTGAAATCAGCAATATATCCGACTTATAAGTAATAGAATACAAAATTACAAATTTACATCTATGAATGACAATTTATATAGCAATATTTACAATAAAAGGGATGCTTTTACAATTTTAACTTTATTAAAGGCTCATTTTGGTACCGTAGAGATCATATATCCCTATGTAATACTTAACCATTTGCCAAGTAGTTATTAAATTTAAATGAAATTAGTAATAAGGTTAATGACCTATAAAAATTAAAAGTGTTATGCTTGAAACATGGTTATCCAGATAAGTTTTTAAATCTTGTAGAAATTTTTTTGTTTAAACTAATTTACATGTTAAAATTTGTCTTACTTAGTTTTAGATGTCACTAAAATTAACTTTTAAACATATTATCTGATTTGCTACAATTTATTAGTTCTAACTGCTGTACATTTTCTTTTAAAAAATTATTTGAATTTCATGGAATTTTTCATGTGTTCTACGTATAATATGCTAATGATTTCAGTAAAAATATATTTATGACAGCAATTATTTTGAGAGGTGCAATTTTGCGATTTCTTATGTTTTGGTCCTATTAAAATATTCTATTTCTATATAAATATCGTAAAATCTGGCGTAGAACGCCCACCTATACATTCAAACTTCAATTGTTAGTTTTAGGTATATTCCAATCGTACAACGTGCGCCTTCTTTTTGACGAAGAAACTTTAAATGTACATGCGCAATGCTCTAATGTTTTGAAGTAATTTATTCGAGGCATTGTAACAAGTTTTAGAAAAAAAAATAATTCTAGAATTACAACCCTTTAAGTTTATAAGGAATGTCATTTTTTAAGAAAAGGTAATTCGATCTTCGTAGAAGTCTAATTTTTTTCTATGCTTAACCTTTTTTTTAAAGCTCTCATTTTTATACCCAGCGTATAACGCTCACCTGTAAATTTCGTTTTTATTTTTTGTTTTAAACCTGCTCGTTATGCGCCAGATTTTGTGGTATATAAAACTGACATTCTTGATTTAAGGTAATTTCGATGTTTAAAAGTTAATTTAGTACTTAAAATTTATTGCAGTTTTTCTAAGTACGTAGATTACTCCATAATTGCTTGCAAGATTATGGTGCTTTAGAGTTTTACAAATGAATTTTAGTAGTAAAATATTTTTAACATGAATTATAAATGTATGTTTTCTTCACAATTTTATTTAAAAAAATAAAGGGGATAGTTGGTGACTCAAAACTTTATTTAGAACCTTCAATCTCAGCCCCAAGCATAAGAGTTTTCTAATTTATTACTGTTGCTTTTAAATTTGTCCTATTTTTTTTCTTATTGTGCTTGTTTTGCCTTGTTAGATTCATAGTAAATTAGTACGTATTAGATATCTCTTTCTCATCCTCTGTATATAGCTGTACTATAATTTCTATAACGTTTTATTTCTATATATATATATACTGGTAGGTATATCCATTCTTCTCTCGGCGGAATTGAAAAATATAACAATTGAAGTATACGGATTAAAAAAATAATTAGTTTAAGATTTAATTCATATATAGATAATTTTAAATAAATTGTAAATCAAACTTTAAAGAAAGAATGATTTAGCACATAAAATAATAGCCGTAATAGCTTAATTCACCCGGTATTTCCCAGGCTCACCTGTCAGTAAATATATAAATATAATCTAAAAAATATCTAAATATTATCTTCTACATCACTATATTGGAGACGATTCCCGCAAAGTTCGTTCTTGGTGAATCACTACTAAACAAAATAAACATAAATGTCATATCTCAAATCTGTAAGACTAATAGTTAAGAAACGGGAATTTTTTTATCAAACGCTTCTCATACTGAGGTTTCATTTGAGAAAAATGTTGTTGGCTAAATTTTTAATTGGCACGCGTTGGAGGAGGAAGGAAATATAAAGGATTTTTTCCTTTAGTAAAATTAATGTAAGGGGGGGGGGAGATATTTATAGGATTTTAGAATGCGAATTATGCTTGATCAAAATTTTAAAATATGATTTTTCTAAATGGTTGAACTATTGTTTGAATCACTGCTCTGAAAAGAATGGAAACTGTTTGGGTGAAGGGAATATTTCGTCTCAAATGAGGTAATTAAGTATTGATAATCTTTGTTTCCCTAAAAATGTAACGCAAACTTTGTGTAATTTCTTTGTAGAATACAAGATATACAGCGGAAAAGTACTACAGCACATGCATAATTTAACGTATAGAACATCAAAATTGTAAGCTTCAATTTTAATACGATCGATATATATCATACTTATTATTTTTTTAATTTGTAGACAAAATCTCTCGTTAACCAGATGCACACGCATTCTAAGTGTTTTATCAATCATTTTCGGACCACATTTCAATGATATTAGATATAAATGGTTACCATTTTTTGTTATCAGCAGAGGAAAAAAGCAATTGTTTGGTTAATTATTTAATTTTAAAAGACAAATTGTACAGCCTTGAGGCTCACTAAAACTGAAAATGCTTACACGAAATAATGTGTAATGCTAAAGATGAAGTCAAGAAGACTGAAAATTCCGTACTTTAGAGAAAATTTAAGTGTTATTTGGTAGCGCTGAGATCATTTTCTGTATCTGAATTCAGCATAGACTTACGAACATCTTCACTTATGCTATGATGATAAAAGAAAGCAAATTGAATGAATCGTAGTAACTTTTTCTAATTCATTCCCAAAATTGATGAATTTTGTAAAATCTGTGGTTTTGAGAATTTATTATTGAATCCTATGTATTTTTTGATAGCTTATATTGAATTCGTAGTTAAATAATTGATATACTATTCATAACATTTTTTGCTTATTCTTCAATTAAGTTTGCTACAAGCTTTTTAAAATGCAATTTTAGAAACATTTCGATGATTATTAGAAATCAGCATGAGTATATGTTAAAGAGAGAAAGAAAAGATAACAGTATTTTATATTGTCTTTAATAACATTATTCAGTTTGTGTGTGTCTAATACTGAATTCCTTTTTCACATAACTATTAGAATTATTTGTGAAATAGATGATACTTTGCTCACATTTTAGTGAAATAGTTAGATGAACATCATGCAATAGTGAAGAAAAGTTAAATACAAGCATAAAATAAACTTTAAAAGTATAATATTTCATTACAAAATATTTCAATTAACTGCAATTTAGTCTGCTTTAAAATTGTTCTTTAATTAAAATTGCGAGGATCCATTAATTGTTAAAATGGATTAAAGTAGTTTAAAACTTTCTGGGGATTTTTTTAGTTTGTTCATAGTAATTAAAATGCTTTATGAATATTTTTGTTGTAAATAATTTATTTGAGACTAGTTCCAATTTTTTACATGCAGAAATGCCAAAGAGTGTGAGAACAAACTCACAAATTTTTAAAAATTCTTATTTTCGAAAAAAGTAAAAAGTAAAAGAGTATATAAAAATAATTGCTAAAATAAATGTCTTCTTTTGTAGGTATATATAAATAATGTTTTCTCTGAAGAAAAATAATATGAAAGTTTTGACACTAACAGTGGAAAAAATATTAAAAAGCATTCAGTAACAGCAGTTTCTTAATTAATATGAACTATTTTAAAAGTTTAATAACTTTGACTTTCCTAAGAGTTTTTCTTCTTCCCACAAATATGAGTTTCTGTACTAATTTTTACTACATTGCTTAAAAAGATTTTTTTTTGCTTTGAGATTTAAGAATAAAAAAGAGTTTAATCAAAAGAAAAACTAACATTATGAACTACTACTTAAAATAAAAGTACAATCCACCTCTGTAGAGCCACTAAATACATTAATAACACTTAATTAATGACATGATGTTTTTCAAAAACATGATACGAGTCAGAAAATTTTTCAAACATTGTATTAATAACGCACACAGTTTTTGGCAGTTAAATAATTTGTCAAGTAAAAATTTTGCTGAGTTTTTTTATTGTAATAATTTTCGCAAATTAATAACTAAAGTAACTTATATATATATATAAATATATCTATCTGTATATGCATATATATATGTATATATATGTATATATATATGTATATATATATGTATATATATATATATACAGTTTCTTTTTTAATTTTCATTTATGAAAATTGTCACAAAGTAGCTTTTTTATGTTAGAGAAATTATATTTACTACTTTAACGAATAACAGTTAAAAAGACTCAAAGACTATGAATTCACCCATTTATCCATAGAAAATATATAACTAGGTCTATATGCACTAAAATGCCACAAATAATGGAATATCAATGTGCAAACATTCAGCTGGAAGAGCTTAACGTAAGAAACGCATAAAAGGGAGATGCATTGTTTGACCTTTCATATGTACTCTAAATCAGTACTTCTCAAACTTTGACCATTGGCGACCCATATTTCAATCATAATTTTTATCGCTCCCCCTTGTATAATAATGTATTGAATGCAATAATAATGCACTTTGATGCTAAAACTACAATACGTTCTTAATTATAAATCGTACAAATTAACAAGGTAAGCATTAAATTTTGTATATGTTACTTTTAAGTACAGTAGAACGTCGTTTATCCGAACGTTTGTTATCCGAAACGCCAAATATCCGAACCAAAGTCCGGATACGTTTTCGAACAGTGCAATGCTCAACATTTGTTTGCCGTGAGGCCAAAAGTGATGGGAAAACCGAAGATGAGGGATATTTAGGGAATTTCAGTTGTCTGATTTGGTAAACATCTGCGCGGAATATTAGGCCATTTTTTTTCAAGTGAGGGGTGTATACGGGCTCTTTTGTTGAGTTTTTTTATGTAGAAACCTGGATGGCATCCGATGCAGAAGATTGTGGATTTCAAATGCTAAATAATGACGAGATAGTGACTTCCGTGCAAGAAGAATCCGACACTGTCAATGATGAAATGGATGAAGACGAGAACAACAACAATAAAAGTAGCAAGGGTCCATCAAATTCTGAAACATCTCTGCGTTAGAGACAGCTATTGAGTGGTACGAACGACAACCAGAGTGTTGTTCTACTCTACTGCTGCTGAAGAGAATCAGAGACCTTGCAGTGAAAAAACGAAGGTGTACAATGGTACAGCGAAAAATAAGTGGTTATTTTCTACTATCAAGGTAAAACTGTGACATTTTGCACCTATTTGGCTTTTACTTCAATCACGTTTCTCGCATGTGTTGATTTTCAATATTTGTACAGTGTCCAGTATCATATACTGCATGAATTGCATTCAGGTTTCGGTTATCCGAACAATCGCGTATCCGAACGGTGTCCGGTCCCAATTGATTCGGATAAACGACGCTGTACTGCAATATATATTTTAAGCAAATTACTTTTAAGCAATAAGTTTTTTCATGTTATTTTTCTTTTTTCTAATTTTAAAATTGGAACAGATTGCGAAATGATATTTGTTTAAAGAGAGATATTTAGTTCCTCCATCATCTGTTTCTGAAAGTACAAATGTTATTTGAAAAATAGTCTGTTCTATGTTGCTTATATCATATCTATCACATTTGACATTCTCACAAACGTCTACGTGAGTCTGGACAACATCTCGGACTTCTGCGCGTAACATGTAAAATACTGTACCTTGTACAATTCCAATCAGTCTTGGTCTATTAGATACTTCTACAGCTACCGAATCTATCTCGAATAAATATTATATAATTTTCGCGTTAGTTGTATATTACGGTATTAAGTATTTTCAGTAGATGATTAAAAAAATCATGGATAAATTTTTAAGTCGTAAGTGAACATTTGTAAGCAAACACGTAAATTTTTATAAATTTACTTTGTAAAATATCATTTCATTCATTTTATTGATTGTTATGTTTGCAAAAACTGTGTTCAATTTTATAGCTGCATATGCAGTGGGTTTTATCCAAAGTGTACCTAAACGTAAGAATATACCTTAAAAATAAAAAAAAATAGTTATTGATTAATTATTGCTCATAAAAATTGATTTGCAATATAAAATGGAAGTTTTTTACATTAACAGGTACATAAATATACAGATACTTCAACGAAAACATTTTACTTTCATTGCTTTTAATTTAAGTGAGAGAGGACCATTTAAATGTTGGAACAAAAAAGTTCATTTTTCCTTGTCACAGACGTCCCAGTTACCTTAAAAATGTTTTAGCCCAATAGCAAGCGTTACTAGAGTTAAAGGTCGCGTGGGGTGACTGAGTTATCCCGATCGTTTTTTTTAAAATTGTTTTACTGGACACGATAGAAGTCACAATTTCAGTGAATAGTTTAGCTAAGAGAAAATATATGTACCTACCTACTTTCAAGAACTTTTCAATTTTTCTTTGATAATTTGAGAAAAATTCAATAAAACTGAACTGAAATGTTTCAAATGTGCGTGACCATAATAAAGGATACAAATCATAGACCCTTTTCGCTAACAATACAGGAATGTTATTTGCAAGCAAAACTGTCATATTTTATTCACGTTATTGCAGCTCTGCAATCCTTTGCTGACTGACAAATATCCTGTTGAACCTTTCCCTGCTTGTGTTTTTTTGACATGGCGAAGTTTGTCTTGCGGTACACTTGTGGCTTCATATTTTTCTTGGCGGAGTTCTTTAGTAGTAATTGAAAATTTTCCTTTCGTTTCATGTTTACCGCTTTTTTCAAATTTACTTTCAATATCACGACTAATATGCATGATTTCCGCAGGTTTTCCCTTTGCTTGATCATTTTCAACTTCCGTCAACAGAGATCACAGATGCCCATTTCCTCTTTTTATATTCTGCTCATTTACATTTGTAAACGATAATAAGTCATACAACACAGCAATCAAAACCACCAAGTTGTTCGTAGTGGGAAAATGTAGCAAGTTCATAGAAAATATTTTGGATCAAAAGTGGTCGCGCGGAAACTCATTAAAAACAAGTACCTTAATATTGTAAAAAAAAACGTTTACCACTCCCATTAGAAGAGGGAGAAATGTGACAAATGCATTTTAGTTCCCATGAAGACCGTCAAATAGGACGATACTGTCAAGAGGCCATTGGTAACAAATAAACAGCTTTCCCAGAATTAACGATTTCATAAGCCTGCGGTGACTCTGAGCCTCACGCGACAGTTCCCGGGTTAAAAGTGTATTTATTCAAAAAAATATGGTTGTTAGTTCTAAAAAGAATAGTGTAAAACGTTTTTCATTACGATTTATATGTTTCAGAATACTCAAAAATAAATCTCGTCCAAATATATAATCCTTCAAACCGCTCTCTGTGCTTTTCCAAAAATCATAAAACTCTTTCACAAGGAAAAAAGTGCAACAGAAGTACATCACTTACAACTTTCCTAAGAGAAATTAAATTCGAAGATCAAACAGATGATCAGCAAATATATTCTGCCTTTTTGGTGAAAAGTGAATTAAGTCTTTCTTTTCTTTCTACAGCTCAAAAAAAATTCCAATAATAATAACAGTGATGAAGTTTTTACCTTCCAAGAATTTTTCTCTGGGTCTGGGTTTTATCTCTGAAAGAGTAGTATATTTTAGGTTTAAAACGAAAACGTAATAAAACAATCTTTCATCGGGGGATTACAGCAAATGAAACAAAGTGTTTTAATTGGTTATAGGATCAAAGGTATAACTAATGAACATTTTGAAGTGGAAGGTAATATCGCCAGATGATATATATAAATTATATCAGGGCAAATGTGTATTTTTTTATTTCATTCCAGAACTCAATTTTATTAAAGCTTTTATTTTTCATATGCTCGCGGCGCCCCCTGGGGGAGTGCACACCACAGTTTGAGAAACGATGCTCTAAATAATTATTGTAAATGGTTTTCTGATGGTTACATGCCCCCCCCCCCTTCAACACGATTGGAATTAACAGATCTCGGAGTGCAAGCTGCAGCTAGAAGAATAGAAGTTTTCATTTTGGAAATTAGTAGATAATTCCACATTCTCAATCTACATTGAGAAAAGTGTGACGAGAATGTATAGATATAATTGTTGTTCTTAACTTCTTCTTCTTTAATGGCTCGATAGTTCTGGATGGGCCCTGGCCTTCTGCAGAAGTTTTCTCCAGGAATCTGTACTTTTGGTAACTGTTTTTCAGTTTTTGATCTTTACAAACAATATTTAGGTATTTTTTGACACAGTCAATCCATCTTAACGGGGATCTGCCACGAGGTCTATTTCCCAAAAGATTTGTCAGAAAGATTTTCGTGCAGCAACGATCTTCAGTCATTCTAGCCAGATGACCAGATCATTTAAGTCTCTGTAATTTAACAAATTTTACAATTATAACGTACGCGATTTACTCTCGGCCCCGGCTAGAGGTGTGGGAGAAAGGGAAAGATGACTCCCCATAATACTTTTCAAATATTTATTCAACCACAAATGATCAACAGACACAATTCTAATATTCAAACAAAAAGAGGTGTTCCTAGTAAGAGCAATAGGGGAATAAACCATGAGAGACGCGAATTATGAGAAGAGTTCTATTATATATATATATATATATTGAACCTCCTTTTATGGGATCAATCCACTACCCTAACATTTGAGTTACAATTTAACTATGGTGACTAATCGTAAATTAAATATCTTAAACTATTTAATGCCTGATACGCGCTATCAATATGTACTAATACCTGATCGGTAGCTATCTCTCCGCGTCGTCAGATTCTCTACATTTCAATCTCTATTAACTCCATCTATCCATCTAACTAGCTAGAAAACCTATACTATATATAACGGACCTAATCTAAATATCAGGGTTTCTTCTTTCAAGAGAGTTGGTTGTAATTGATAGTCCAAAGATTTCCCAAGAGGATTAGTTGAAGGACGCGTATAGATATGTCACACAACATCAGGTTATTTGTAAATTCTGTAGAATTCTAAGTTAGATCTTCATGATCCATTCATTTAAATACCACCAAGATTGCAACGTAAGATCTTTCTCTCGAAAAATCCCAAAGCTTCCTCATCACGTAAAGTCATTCACCAAGTTCCTGATGCGTAAGTCAGGGCAGATTTTATAAGACTTTTGTACAGAAGCAATTTGGTTCTTAATTTGAGAAAACTGGATTTTAAATAACTAACTATTCAAGGCATAAAAACATCTATTTGCAGCAATGATTCTTTTATAAATTTCTAGGGCCAGATTATATTTATTATTTATCTCAGTTCCCAAATAAGTAACACAAATAACTTTTTCAAATTTATAATTGATAATTTCTATGAGACTAAATTGTAAGTCGGAATTTAAACAAGGTAAATATTAAGTTTTATTCTAGTTTACAGATAAGTTAATTCTCTTAGCACTTTGTTCTAATAACATAAATGCTTGTTTAAGAGCTGGAGCTGCTCGGGCAATAAGGAAAATGTCATCAGCATAAGCCAGTATTTGAACTAACTTATTAAAAATATTTCCCAAACATTGATTTTTGAGTCGCTAATAACTTTTCCAAGTTCTTATTATACAGGAGACATGCCAATGCATCTCCCTGTCGCGCTCCATTTTCCACCTCGAGCTGTTCGATGTGTACTTGAATTTTGGTTTCTTTGAGAGTCAAAGTTATATATATACATATATATACAAATGCAATTTTTCAGGAATTTTCAATTCATGCATAGCTTTTACGAGAAATTCTCTGGTAATACAATCATATGCTATTCTAAAATCGATAAAAAGATTGTGAGTCTCAATTCCAAATTCTCTACATTTTACAAGAATCTATTTTAAGTTGAAAATTTTCTCATTTGGCCATTAACTTCAGTCATAGGTCAATTCCAGTGTCTACTTAGTGATCGAGACTACAGACGTCTGAGTGGAGAAGTCAGTGTTAACACTCAATATGGAACGAACAATAGACGTATCCGTGAGGACTGTGCAGAGAAATTGGATGAGAATGGGACATGCACAAGGTTCTCTGGTCAAACCGAATCAATGATTTTTGTTTGATTGAAAATAATTATGTTGGAGAGGACTTTAGTCCCTTCAAGGAATTCTTGTACCCAAACAAAAGTGAGATTTTTTAAAGTGATGACGTGCCGCGTCATTTGATTCGTCAATATTCGCGATTAGTTTGGGGAGAATTCTGTCAGTTTCCAAGATATAGTTCCTCGCGCACATAATCATGTCAGTTCGTGCACAGAATAGTGCACCGGTAACACTTCCCAATTATGAAAAGCTGGGGAGGCAGCGTGGTTGAATATTAGTTTAGAGGACTACTAACGACTTGTTAAGTTAATACTCAATACTATGAGCTGCTGCGTTTTTTCGGGAAAAGGAGATGTTCGCAGTATTTTCAACTTTAAACAGTTCAGTATATATATATGTATGTATGTATGTATTTAATGTTTTACATAATTAACTATTATAGATGCACAAATGTAATCAATTCATTGAATAAAAGAAGAAATACATTAAACATTTTTATAATGGAAACTTATATCTTATTGCTCTAACAAGCCCTTTTCCATAATATTTTTTGAAAACAAACTGTAATTATTTTCATTAAACAGAAAAAAAAAAGAAGTTTTTGTCACGTACTAAGTATTTGAAAAAACAAGATTACTGTTTCGTCTAAATTACTTGTCTTTTCTCGCTGAGGCCTCAAGTATTTAAAACATTAATAAGATCCCCACAGAAAAAAACAGTGTACAAAGAGAGAGAGAGAGAAAAAATTGCTTTTATTATCACACCGTTTTCAGAAAAATGTTACTAGCAGTTTTCTTTACACTTTTAATTTTAAAAGAAGACAGCTTCTTTGAATGAGATAAGTAGAAGTATAATATATTTACATAGTCTAAGAAAACACGAAAATTAGAAAAAATATTTGTCTCTTTGTCCATTTTTTTATTCTTGAAAAAAGATTCCACATTATTAAATCAAGCATATTATTAAAATCAGTATAGTGGATAATGAAATTTTTTGAAGAGTACGTGAAAAAATGAAGATAGTTTGTGTTAGTCATTAAGAGGTGTTTGTGTGAAGAATTCATTATTTTTCTTGTTTTGGATTGAAAAAAACGTAATAATCAATATTTCTTGTGGTATTGTATTTTTTCAGCTTTTAATGTTTGCATTAATTTAATTAGTCCGTTAGTGTTTTGATGTTTTTATTAAGCGGGAAATCATTGTTAATTAAAAAAATTTGAGTGTTATTGAATATAAAATATTACAAAGGAGCATGACTGATACGCAAGCAGAGTTGTTAAGTTAAAAATTATAATATTAAAATCTACCAATTTCATATTTAACAAAAGAGAGATAAAAGGAAAAAAAATCGATATCCTTTAGAAAATCCATAAACTCAGACGCGAAGAATATTACTAATTATTTTTACGATTACTCATATTATTATAATTTTTTTATTTATATAGTTTAGTTTTTAGCTATTTCCTTTCATAAAATGCCTTTTACACAGAGCAATGTACAAATTAGCATATCACAATAAGAAATAAAGTTTGTTTGACATTTCTAAATCTCATTTATACTTTAAAAATATTATTTTAATTATGCATTATTATTTAACATACTAGAAAACAAACGCACGCATTACAGCGTTATGTTTTTGATATGTTAATTATCTATCAACACAATAATTATAGATTTTTATACAGGACTTTATTTTACACTTTAAAAATATATTATACAAATGCGTAAGAAAATTTGTCATAACAGAGAAAATATTTTTAGAAGGATTCTTGTTTGAGTTCATTTTTTTTTATTAGCTTTACACTTTAAAGCAGCTCGAGGATTATTGGCGACGGAACTGCGCAATTTTGAATTTTGAGTAGGTAGATGGGCAACTCTAATTAGGTAGAATATTTTCTGTTATATATAAACAATTTAAAATATTTCGACGTTGGAGATCTTTTGTGTCAATTATTTGTGTTTCAGTATTCCCGCATTGTTAAACCGTTTCAGAGCAGTCCACTTTGTTACTTGAATACTTAAATTTAAGATTCATCTAACACCTGGAAACTCTCACAGTTTTGAATCACTCTTACTTTTATCTTTTCATTTTGTAACTTATTTTACTCTATTTTGCTAACAATACTTCTTTTTCATGTCTGCTTTCATGTTCTTTTTGCAAACATTTAAAAAATTGCAAGGAATTGAAGTAAATTTCTGTTTAGTAAACTTTGTCGTTCTTGGACGCTGTTAAAAGTTCCTTGCTATGAATAGCACTATTTTTGAATGAGGAATAGAATCTAATCATCAATGTAGCTTTACGTGAAGTATAGTGATTTAAATTTGAGTGTAATATTTGTGTGTCAATAAATTTATTTGTATATCGTAGTTTAAAAATTAACGAACACCATCATTGAGAAAATGTTTGAATCAATCAAAATTTATCTGAGAATAGAGGAGGGAATCGAGTAAATATTATTAGCCATAGTTTGGGATTTTGTATAAAAATTAATATAATTTTAAACAAACCAATTAAAAAAATCAGCTAAGAATCTTTCTTTTTTGGATGTACATAAATTCTAAATGGAGAATGAGAATTCCTTTGAAATCGTAGTAATATTAAGAATGTTGCACTTTTGCTATACTGTTGAATCATTATGTTTACTTCCACACTGATGTCCCCTCAGGGGGCTCATCTTCTTTAGGTGAGTACGGGTGTCACAATCCCGAGGTGCCCTAGTGATCTTTTCCTTTTCCCACGGGGTTTACTGTCTTTGGTAAACATGGGCTTCACGAACCCGGGGTCCCCTAGTGATCCTTCTCTATTTTCGACCCTCTTTCTTGTCATTCAATTCATTCTTTCTTTCTCTTCCCGTCTAGACCACAGATATTAAAACAAATGTTTGGCGCAGTATAGCCGAAATCGGCTCTTGCGCCAATAAACCCCAAAATCACTCAATCACTCCACACTGATGTATGCCTCCGTTTTCCTCTCAACCACAGATTCTGTGAAATTATTTAGTTCAAAAGAGCAAGATTAGTTTTTAGATTTTATAGAACTTTTTGATGTGTAACATCTTTCCTCTCGATTGCTGGAGATTTGTGGGAGTGATTTCGTGAAAAGGGACGGAAATGCGTAACAGGAAGTTGGGGAAGCTCGCGCTATTCAGTGAAGTTCTATTTTTTCTCCTTCATTCGGGAGGGGCTCCGCCCCCATCCCCCACCCCTTGTGGTCTAGGCCATGGGATCTTTGTTTTTGTTTTCTCACTTTAGGATCAGAGAAGCTAAGTCCTTTAGGCAGAGACGTGGTAAGACAATGATGAACGTGTTTCGATACCTGGCTTCGATTGCTGCGTACAATTTAAACGACCGGGACACAGAACAGCTGGCGTTGCGATCTATCGTAGACAGAACAACTCACATGTTGTGGCTCAACATATGGATATTACTTATCGTCAACTAACCGTGGTACTGTTATTGATGCTATTTGTCAACGGTTTTTAAATACTTTGAAAACACAAGCATATGTGTTATATTTTAGTTATCATAAATTATCATTACCGCTCTTCCCCAAATTGAACAAGACTAACTAATAAGCACTAACGAAGATCTTAAAGTTTAGATACGGATGCCAGCAAATTTGGCATTAAAAAGTCAAACCTGTTTTTTCTCCCGACTTATGGAATATTGTAAGGGAGTTTTTCATTGCTTTTCCTTAAGTGAAGGAGTTTCAGCGCGGTTGCTAGTCTCGGAAAAAAAAAAAAACTTGACACTACTAACAGAGGAGATTTAAACTAGGCAAGATTGATACTAAATGTTGAAAATTTGATATTGTAGTGCTAGAGATTCATCCCTCCAATTAAAATAATCTGTTAGTTGTATAGTTCGTGTATTTAACAGTATAATTAATTAATTTTAATTTAATTAGTTAACATATGCTTTTTAAATTTTAAACACTATATTTCATTACAGTTAAAAATTTAAATTTTTCAAAGTAGGAGTAGCAGTACCAGCTGTTAAAAAGAATTTAAGTTGATAAATTGGCAAAAATTCAATATTAAACCCCAAACCGAAAAACATGACAAGGGGTCTACGAGACAAAAAAAGTTTGGGAACCTCTGGGTTAGAGCATCAGACTCCAGACCAGAAGGCCTGGGTTCGATTCCCGATGCCACCAAATGCCCGCCGAGTACACACAGAGTACGTGCTCGTTAAATCAGTGGGGCCGAATGGTGTCGCCATCTATCGTGTTGTAGCGAGCAAAGTCGTACTGTCACCTTCTTGGGGACTCAAAGCTTAGACTAACGACATGCGTAAAATTGTAGCCCTTCGCCGCGATGAATTTCATGGAACTTGATCTGATGTTACTGTCGATCAGGTGGCATAAGCAACAACAACAACAACAACAGTAAATAACACGGCATGTCCGAATATGTACATAAGCTGAACAGGAAGTGGGAAGTCGTGCTCAAACAAAAGACGAACCGACGAGATTTGAAAATCCGGAAACTACAGATTCGTGAAAGTAGGGGTTTTTTTTCTGTAAGCACTGAATCATTTCCTTTTTTTTTTTGTTGGCGTGTAATATCTTTAATCTCGGTTGCTGGATATTTGTTGGAGTGATTTCGTGAAAAGGGACGGAAATGCGTAACAGGAAGTCGGGGGAAGCGCGTGCTGTTTGATTTGACCAATTCAGCGCTTTGGGGGTGTCTCTTCGCAAGCCTCGTCTAGGGGTCCAACTCTAATAGCAATTAAGACGCTTGACGGTATCTCTTCGCTAGCCTCGTCTGGGGGTCCAACTGTAGTAGCAATTAAGACACCCGCCTACTGCACATACCAGCAAGTCTTATTAGACTTCATCCAGAATAAACTTGTGATTCTTACGCTCAATTGTCAAAGTCTCAGGGCTCGTTGTGTGTGAAATCTCTCTCTCTCTGAGGATATATTTATATATGTGTAAACTATATATTAATAATTATATTTCCTGTTAAGCGTCTGACAAAGCTCATCATTCTTTAAAAAATACGAGTAAGTAATATGGAATTATTTGATTATATATTTAAGTGCTTATCATTTTCATACTTTGAGGTTAATTCCTGTCACTGTCAATATAATATTTTTAATTGTGATTAAAAAACGTTTTCTCGATTAAAAAAAAACTAACTTATTAAGTAAACGGGTATTTTTGTGATTTTCTCTAATAATTCTAATTTTTAAACATTTACCAAGCTAATTAAATGCTCCTGATTTTGTGATTTGCAGAGATGGGTAAATCCAGAGCAGAATATATACGAAATTATCGGCAAAAGAAACTTGAGGAAAAATTAAAAACTGGAGGAGTACAGCCGAAAAAATTGCACATAATTCAACTCAACGCAGCAGGGATTTTCGGGCACGTGCAGCGAACACAATTCTCTCACAAACATCAACGGCCGCCCCAACTACTGCTTTACCAAATCTATTTGTCAGTCACACAACTCTACCATTGTCATCATTGCCATTATCTCATGCTATGTCTACATTAATAGCGCCTATTTCTAATACAGGCCCTGTAGAAATTCACCCGCGCCCTGCCAATGCCGAACAAGAAAGAGTGGTTAGAGGAGATGTTGAACAAATGGAACATGATGCAAATAACTCGACGGTTTGTCAGTATAAAGATTATCAAAAATTCAGCACCGCTCATGATGAGTTTAAGACCAAATTTTTGGAAAATAATTTTGGTGCAGTTTGCAGTGTTTGTGATCGTCTATGGCACGAAAATAATATGAAAAGACTACCTCTACGTGCAAAAGAACTTTTCTTAGCTGAATTTCCAGATGTCAGTTTCGAAACTGCTTCCGTATGCGCAACGTGTTATTTAGCACTCAGTAAGTATAAAATTCCAACATTATCAAAGTCTAATGGCTTTAAATATCCACCCAAGCCACTTGCCTGAACTTGACTTGATTTCGGAGCGTCTCATCTCACCACGATTGCCATTTATGACCACCAGGAGACTTCGTCACAGAAATGGTCAGTATGGAATTCTGGGACAGGTAATCAACGTACCAGTATCTGTGAATAATATGGTCAAAACTCTTCCACGTGATCTTGACGATGACTATGCAATCAATGTTCATATTCGGCGTAAAAAATACATAAATCTAGTTATCTAATGGGATACATCAAAAAACGAGTTTTAAAAATTTGGCTCGAATATTTAATTAACCAAGACCTTTATAAATTTTATAGAATCACAGTCGATGAGTCAGTGTGTAATGCTGAAGATCCTCCTATAGATCAGATAGATCGTGATGAATTCAGTGAAGTAATTGAAATTGCAGAAAGCTTAACAGCACAACAACAAACTTTACTTTGAGATGAGAATAAATATCTCTGCCTTGCTCTGGTGAGAGTACCTTACCAAAGTGTATTTTATTTGATGAACATTGTGAAGAGCTGTCATTTCCATCGATCTGCCTTGGACAATTCAGAACCTTTAAGGAAGAGATAAAAGTTACATAATTTATGATGGCGACGAGTGAATTACGGAGGGCCGATCGGCGAGGAGTTACTCCCACACATTTACTGTATATGGTCATGAAAATTCTGCGAATACGTACACGTGATACCTTGCAAGTAGCTTTCAAATTCATAGGCAAAGATAGTACAATTACAAGAACGCAATTAGAGTCTACCGATTACTTTAATAATTGCATTAACAACAATTTTGCATTTTTATCTCATATTCTAAATTCACCATATTATTGGGCAGCGCGTAAAAAAGATCTGTTTGCAATGATAAGACAGCTCGGAAAACCAACATTTTTTTTTAACAATTAGTGTAAACGAGATTGGTTGGTCAGATTTAATGAAATTACTTTACAAGCTGAAGAATGACGGTGTTAAGATCGACGATGATACCTTGGACAGTCTGCACTACAATTCAAAAGCTACGCTTATAAATCAAGATCCCGTCACATGTGTGTGTGCGATTCATTTTAATAAACTCGTAGACACAATTATGGGAATTTTACAATCAAAACGACACAGTTCTTTTGAGCGTCATTACGTAAATTTTTTTTTTAAAAGAACTGAATTTCAACATCGAGGCAGCCAGCACGCACATATACTACTGTGGTTGAATAATGCCCCTGAAGATGCTATTAATGGTGATCAAAATTTCGCAATATATCTCATCGATAGTCTTGTGTCTGTTTCAAAAGAAAATGCATCCGGCCATGAAAAACTTCAAGAGCACAAACACACGTTTACATGCTATCAGAAAATAGGTAATGCTGCAAACCAAAAATGTCGTTTCGGAGCACCGTTCATGTCAAGTTGATCCGCTGTTATCCTGGTTCCTATACCTGCAGATGATCCTCGACGAAATACCCTTGCAAACTTCTACGGTCGTTTATGGAAAGCACTCGGAGAAAATGATTACAGAGATATAGATCACACACACACTTTTTCGAGGCCCACAATATTTTATCCGATGATTTCTACCTTGACGTGCTCAGAGCTGGTATAAAGATACCAATGGTTTTTCTCAAGCGGCAAACAACTGAAAAATAGACCAATGCATTCAATCCATTTATTTTGAATGTTCTTGGTGCAAATATGGATTTTCAGTTCATAATTGAGGAGTACTAGTGTGCTGCATACGTCGTCGAATATGTCAACAAAATCAACCGAGGTATCAGTAATCTTCAGCGAAAAATTATTGAAGTCATGGATGAACATCCCGAGTTTGACATTGTCGAAATTACTCGCAAACTTAGCATAGATCTGCTCAATGCCGTGGAGATGACTAGTCAGGAAGCTGCTTGGTTCCTACTGCGCTTGCCAATGTCATCCAGTTCCGTGAAAGTCATTTATATAGCCACTGTTTGGCCAATTGAAAGACAATGCGTAAAAATAAATATTTTGGTAAAAAATTGCATTACTCCTTGTGTTGATTAAATAAAATTTTCATTAAAGATATAATTATTCGATAGAAAATTATTTCCAATCAAACCCGATTAATTTTTTTCAGGATTAAAATCACTATTGCGTATTTACCACGATAGCATGTCAGATGTTACACATCATATGCGACTACTGTATATATATATATATAAGGCTCGTTTCTTTTTTTTAAGAGCTTTTTGATTATTTATTAAAAATGAAAATGTTGTCAGATTTTACGTGAGTACACCTAACGCGAAATTGAGGTTTAATTAGTTTTTTTTGTTTAATTTCTGTGTAAGCAAAATAATTTGAAAATTCAATAAGAACTAATTTTTATAAAATTACATAATAGTTATAATTTTAAAATTGTTAATCACAATTTTAACAGCTTGGATTTAATTACAATTATAATTAATTAAAATGTTAAATCCAATACACATTCTAATTAGACACTAATTATTATATAAGTTCAATATATTAGTAATAATGTTTCAAAATCTTTTAGTATATCTTGAAAAAGTAATATATGAAGCTTAATATAAGAATTAAATTCTGGATATACTAATTAATATTCTTTATTTAACATTCAGTTTTAAATCAATGATACTTTATCAATTTTTCGTCTTTTTTTTTTACTTTGTAAATGGTTTTTCCTCAAATGCATTTAAATAAATAGGATTTTAAGCTAATTACTTGATTATATTTTAAATAATGTAAGCATGTTTTAATATATATTGTTGTTAATGTGAAACAAATATTTTGAAGACATTTAAAGCAAAACCTGTTATTAACCACTTTGCAGAAAGTTGAAACTTTAATACTAATCCTGAATACTTCATTTGAATAGAGATTATTTTTAGAATTTTCAAAGCAATGCAAATTAATTAATTGACTCATCATTATAATTCTGCGAAATATTTAATCTTGAAGTATACCTCATATTTTTAGTTTATCTGCATTTGGGAAAAGATAGTTTTACAAAATTTGAATAACAAAAGAGAGTGATATACACTGCTGGCCACCGTAAATGCAACACCCTGAAGGAAGCACGCAAATAACATGAAATTTACAACATGCATTAGCGGAGGTGAAATATGCAAATTATTAGAATTTCAGCGCAGACACACATCACGCACGCCTGTGGCGCCACCTCAAAGCGCTATTTAAGGATTGGAGATTTCAACAATTTCAAGTTCGGCAATTGTGTTTTTTTTATGGTTTTTTCAAAAAACGATCAGTTATGTCTAGTAGAAAACAGCGATCAGCTTTTGATCAAGTATCCGAGTTCGACAGAGGAAGGATAGTGGCCTACCGAGATTGTGGATTATCTTTCAGGGTAATCGGTAGTCGTGTTGGACGAAACCAAACAACTGTAATGCGGATAGGTGACCGTTGGATTCAGGAGGGTACGACGAACCGACGTGGTCGATCGCATCCACCTCAGTGCACCTCTTCACGTGAGGACAGGCAAATTGTGCGCATGGTAGTGACGGATCACTCAGTCACATCACGAACCATAGCACAGCACATTGAGTCTGTAACGCATCATTCAGTGTCTGCGCGTACCATTCGACGCCGTTTACAGCAGAGTGGTCTGTTCGCAAGACGTCCATTGCTTGGTCTACCCTTGACGCAGAACCACAGACGTCTCGCCGCCAATAGTGCTATAAAAGAAGGATGTGGGCGGCAGAATGGAAAGAAGTTGTCTTTACTGACGAGTCACGCATCTGTCTGCAACACCACGATGGTCGGATTCGAGTCTGGAGACACCATGGAGAGAGGATGCTGAACATCTGTGTTATGCACCACCACACTGGTCCTGCACCGGGTATTATGGTATGGGGCGCGGTATTGGATATCACTCTCGCACTCCTCTAGTACGCAGTGCCGGTACTTTAAACAAACAGCGCTACATCTCCAAGGTATTGGAGCCAGTTGTCCTTCCTTACCTTCAGGTCTTGGCCACAGCCATATTTCAACAGGATAATGCGCAACCACACGTGGCACGCATTGTCCAAAGGTTCTTCGTAAATCACTAGATTGAATTGCTTCCCCGGCCGGCTTGCTCTCTCGATCTTATATAGAAAACATGTGGTCCATGGTTGCTCAACGATTGACCCAGATTACACCCCCAGCTGCCACACCAGATCAACTTTGGCAACGTGTGGAAGCTGCTTGGTCTTCTGTACCCCAAGAACACATCCAAAGTCTCTTTGAATCAATGCCAAGGCGTGTGGCAGCGGTGATCTCCAACAATGGCGGCTACTCTGGCTTCTCTGATTCTGGAAGGAACCACACTTCCCAGAAGTCTATAAATTTAATCATTTGTACTTGGTCAATATGTTATCTACAAAATAAATTTTGTTGTGCTATCTGTTTTCTTTCTTGGTGTTGCATTTACGGTGGCCAGCAGTGTAGTTTAAAGAAATAATTGCACTCTTATCCATTTGTTATTTATTCAACTGCCGGCAAAATAAGATTTAGTTCATGAAATAATGCTAAAACGTTTGCGAAAAATAATTATATAAATTCTTCTTAAGATTTAAAATAATATTAATAATAATGCAGTTAATATATGATTACGTATTTTACGGGTTAAAATAGACTAAAATAAACTAAAATCGATTTTAACTATCGGAAAAACTTAAGTATAAAATTGATTAATTTTTATCCACCATTTTCAACAGAAAAAATAATGTTAAATTCTAAACTTTGCATAGATTTAATTTTTTCATTTATTTTATACAAATACCTTATATAATCGGAATATTTTATGACTGAGTAAGAAACTAAATAAAAAATTCCGTCAACTAAAGGAACGATTTGAATCAATAATATTTCATTTAATCATTAATATGTTTGTAAATATGTGAGGCTGGTTACTCATTATTAAACTGGAGCAAGAAAGCCTAAATGCAAGACAAATATGTAACCAAGAGCTTTTCAAAATAAATTTTCGTTTTAATTATGAAAATTTAATAATGAAAAAATTATAAACATTGATTTTCTGACTTTTACATCAGATATTATTTCCAGAGTTGTTGCGAGAATATCCAATTCAAAAGCACACGAAACGATACTGTCATTTCCACTTCACGATATGGAAAGGGACTGATGATAGAAATCCTTTGTTATATCTTTGCTAATTGGATGGTATGTTGAAGCGAATTGGTCCTAATATAGCCCATTACACAATACACGAAGTCAGGAAAATGTCTTTCCCAAACAGTGTTCCACAATCTATTATTATTTGAACACGCACATGCGAATTTTAACACTTAAAATTTGAACACGGATTCATATTCTGACTTGTTTTAAGGGGTTCTTAGATATTATATCCCTAATTAAGTAGGTAATTCATTCCAAATCATATTATAGTAGATTGTAAAAGTTTTGCGATTAATTATTAAGCAGCGTGTTTTGTTACAGCACGTTTGAATCAATCTGGATAAAAGCGCATTTTAAAATATAATGAACAGAAAAGAGGTGAAGTATTTCTTATTGTGTTGAACTTCAAGGGGTATTATTTAATATTTTTTTACTCTAAGTAGTTCTTCTAGCAATTCAATCCTTTGAACAAAAGTTGATCAACGCAAAACTAGATTCGACAATTTTCTTCCAATTTCACTATCTGGGATATTTATTTATTTTTTTAAAACTTAGATTAGTTTTCAAAATTTAGCTAAAACAATAGAAATCTTGTGGAAAATTTAACTTTTTTTTAACATGAAAAACAGCAAGGATTTCAAACTTAAATTTGTCTACAATTCACATGAAATTAGTTTTACTGAAATTCGTATACTATCAATTTCAAAAAAGATTAAATAATTATTTGTAAAAACCTTTTTAGATTTTTCAAAAGTTTAGCAATAAATTTAAAATGGAAACATTTTTCGAACCCATTTTTCAAAAACATTTATAACGGAATTTTTGATTAAGCCAATAAAATGTAAATTTTTACTTTATAAGATTTTTTTACCTAGGAACAGGGAAGGAAATATTTTAGAGGCATTGGGTATGCATTTTTTTTGCTTGAATGTTACATCTGAACCATTCGCTTAGTATTTTGAAGGCAATGCTTCAATATTTTCAGTGTCTACATTTTTGCAGGGAAAAATTGAGGCAAAGAAAGTTTTTGTTTTACATTTGTAAATATTTATTTCACGTAACTACAGGGAGAAAATTACTTGCTCTTTACATGGATAGAATACAAAAATAGATGTTGATTGAAGTCGAGATTTTTATATTAAGAAAACAATTCTTCATTTCGTTTCTTTTTCCAGCATTAAATAGTTTTTTGGCACAGACTACACTGCCAAATCTATTGTTTTATTTCTCACAATAACGTTTGGCGCAGTTTAGCCAAAAATGGCCCTTGCGCCATAGAACTCACTCACCCAGAATAATGTTTTGATTTGATTTTGAGTATCGTTTTGAATATAAAAACAAATTCCCATAAGAGTAATAAGAATCCAAAACACCTATGGGGAAAAATGTTTTTTTCTCGAAACTATAAAATGTTTAGAATGTAATGCTTAGCAAAATTATGAAGGCTTCAAAAATATTTCCCATTCATTTCGCATGAAATATTTTTATTTAATTAGAATAGACATACAGATTTATCTCCAAAATATATTTAAGCTTTAAACACAATTTAATAAATATCTTTTTACCGGTAACTGAAAACTTGACAATTTTGCTATCAATTTCTAAGTACGAGTTGTCCTTAATTTCTGAAAATAAATAACTGAGATATAAAATATTACGTACAATAACACAATTGTAAAATGATGATTTTAATCAGAAGATTCTGTACAATATATGGTGTCCAGAATAACACCAGGGGAACTGTAAATTTTAAAATTATTGTTACTTAGGTGTTAAGAAATAGAAATAGGCATTATCTTTATTGCCTCGTATCTTGTGAGAACGAATAATTACAGTTATATTGATGTCTTTCATGAAATAGTTTATTTCCTTGATGCATTTCATCTCTTCTAAGAATGCATTGAAATGTTACAACTTTAAATAATTCATTGTGAAAAAATTTTAATGTTCAGGAGAATAGCAAGAGTTATTATATAATAAAACTCGCACGCAATTATTGTCAGAACAGAATTGAAGTATCGCTTTGGGTTTGTATAAAAATAATAGCAAATACAGATTTTTGTTTGTTATTTTTCTTATTTCACGAAAGTGTTTAAATTTCCAAGAAAGTCTGGGATCAACTAAGTATATTGCAATCACGTTAGAATCCTATCAATTTTTATTATCGTAATCAGTGAAAGAGACTTTCGGAATGATAGGTGTTTTACCAGAAACTATCTTAAGAAATCTGCACACGTTTCACGTTTTTCTTATTTTCTACTCCTGGGCCTTTATTTGTGTAACATCATTTGAATTTCTATTATGATGAATGTGGATGAAATTTTATATTTTCTGAGGATCCTACTCAAGACAGTTTTATAATGGATAGGATCAATGCATGCAAGTGAGTACCAATTGTTTAACTTAACACGTTTGTGGTATCATTTTTCAATAAAATAATGAAGATACTTCAATATATTAATGAAGGAAAGTATCCGACTACTTGCAACAACTTTATTTTTTTAAAAAAATGGATATATGAGGATTTTTTTGTGGTTTTTAGATTTATTTAGAACATTTTAAGAAAAAAATATGCTAAAATTAAGAAGAGAAAAAGACATTATTATTACTCAATGGGTAAACATTTACAAAAAATTACATAAACGTGGCCCGTTCTGTATAAAAATTTTATGCGCAAACTCTAAATATTTTTAATTTTGGTGCGTTGTTTTGCTATTTATTTTTAAAATGACCTGCAGGATAAGAGATATTTTAATTTTTACAAAAACTAGAGCACTTTAACTTAGTTATTATATGAAATTGCTTAAAAAAACACTGATTATCTTCACATAAGAGACTGTAAATTTTGTACTAAAACAATGATTGATAAATTTGAAGCTTAAAACACTTCTTTATTACACAGACTTACACAAAAAGTTTCAGTAAACTATTTTTAATACTTTTTTTGCAATCGCTGTTCTTGTTTGAGCTTTTAAAAGAAACACATTTCGAGTGAAACGCATTTTAAAGTAGGACATCTTGCTTAAAGTAGTGGCATCTGCTTTTACTAAAACACATGTAGTTTTTGTTCCAGTGAAAGGAAAATTATAAACTTGGTATTTTTTATAAAAGTAACAAGTTGGCCTATAAAACATAAACTCATAAAAGAAGTTCTCAATTTTTGGGTAGTCGGATACCTTAATGCTTGTCAAAATTAACCCATGATTCATGAAGGCGTATAATTGCCTATGATTGAAAAAAAAAAGGTGGTAAATTTATTCTGAAATATTTTTCAACTTCAGAAACGATAGAAAAATTCACCTTTATAGGAAAGTTTTCACTTTGAAAATTAACTATATGATTTCGTAAAATTTTTTATGAGTAATTAGATAATAAGAAAAATAAAACTTTTACATAGCTTAGACACATGATATCCAGTTTTCTTACAACATTTTTTTAAAAAAAATATTTAGGCATAAGTTTGAAAGTAATTACTTGGCGGGTAATTATTTACAGTGTTCAAGCACAAGAATAAGATCAAATGGTAATTTTTCAAAAAATGATCCGATAATATCTAAATGAGTTTTTATTTTTCACTTCCAGAAATTTTGCTTAAAATGTATTTTAAGATAAAAATATAAAAAAAATAATTAGTTATTCTATTTACATAGGTAAACTACAAATGAATTCAAATTTTTCAATTATATGATTTATCCTTTCTATTTTGTTCATTTATAGAAAAGAAGTGTGTATATTTTATTCGATGAAAAATACTACTTAATACCTTTTTGATAGTTAAATTCATACTTACGGTAGATTAACTAGCGTTTTTAGTTTCCTTTTTAAGTACCTTGATATTTTCTATTTTTAGCCGTCGTAGAAGCAAAATAAATACACCTTTGGGAATCAAGAAATATGTATCTTTCAAAAATAACACAAAATGAAATGAGAGTTCTCGACCGAAATCTACCAAAGCAACATTTTGGGAAGTCGTTCGCAGATATTTGTAGTAACATTTAAAATTAAAGGTTATGTTTTCTTTTTAAGTAGATATTTCTTACAATTTTTAAAATTTTCGATATGTTTATGTTTATTTTATGAGTAAGGTGATTTCTTTTACTTTAAATTTAGAGGTCTCTGGAAATACATCAACTGTTAAAGCCCAAATTTCATAAAAAATCATTATACATAAAAAAAAAAACAAATATCATCAAAACATTTTAAAATAATTAAATTTATATTTTTAGTTAAATCAAACTTCAATTTATGTTGAAAAATAGATTTAAATACTAATATAATGTGTGCATTATGGTTAATTATATTGAGGTAAAACTAAAGATAATAACCCCAATATATTAAATCATTTGATTTTAATAAGTTTTGTTATGCTAAGTAGCTTTTAGATGAAGAACAAGGGATCTGCATCAATACCTTCTTTACCAAAGTTTACAATATTCTACTTAACTTGAAGGTTTTTACATGATTTAGGTTAAATGTGTAAGCATTTTTTATTTAATATTATGACCTTTTGTAGGATTGAGGTTTAAACTCAAAGCAT
The DNA here is from genome assembly GCA_019973975.1 of Trichonephila clavata. Lineage (NCBI taxonomy): Eukaryota > Metazoa > Arthropoda > Arachnida > Araneae > Nephilidae > Trichonephila > Trichonephila clavata. Next base: position 64,185 of record BMAO01021434.1, read on the forward strand.
TTTGATAAGAAAATTACTGCAGTAACAAATTAAAATACTCTTAAATTAACTACAATACGCTATGTGACATTGAAAATGCAACGCTAAGGAGAATAGATTTGAAGCAAAAAATGGCAAAAAGCGATATGCAGCAATGAATAAAAGTTGTTAACTTCAGTGCTTCTCAAACTTTCAATATTTGTGACCCAATTTTCAGTAATATTTTTCTTCACGCCCCCTTCTTTCAATAGCAATGTATTGAATGCAGTAACAATGTTTTTTGACGCTAATGCTACAATACGACTTTAATTATAAACAGTACAAATTTTCACAATAAGTATTAAATTTCGTATATAATTTTGTATATGACAAGCCCATAAGAGTCACAAGAAATTACTAAAATCGTTTTAACTGAGTATTGATAAATTAATTATCAGTACTTTGTGAAGTACTGATTCATTTATAAGTTATTATATCAGTTTTAATGTGTATATTATTCCTTATTATGTCAGAATGTATTTTTTTTGCTTCCTTTTAGTCAATTGATAATAATTTTAAATCTTTTTTTTCAATTTCTCTATATGTTCGTACCCTCCCCCGTAGAGTTGTCACGCAGCCCTAGGGAGGCGCGACCCACAGTTTGAGAAACGCTTGTTTACTTTGAAATAGTACTCACTACACAGTAACGTCATCAATGGGTTGTGAGATGAATTTTGGTGTTGATATAATGGATACGCCTAGGTAGTCAATGAGAGTACAGATTGCGTCCAGAAGAAGGACTTTCTATTCCCTTATTACCATTTTCCGTAGTTCGTATTTCAGCTGCATCCATTGTATCCCAGATATATCCTTATTCTGCTGGTAAGGGAATTGGGTACAGACCCAAAGGAAATGGAGTATCACTGGCTAACACATATCCTTCATGTGCAATTGTCCATCATATTGATCTGAATATGAACCAGATGTGACTTATTATCGTATAAGATGGTTTTCCCAAAATTTGATTCCTCTTTATCGTGCAGTGGAGCCTTCCACAGATGGGGTACGATTGGACTTGTCAACAGGCTAGCTTCCACACTAGTTCACGTTGAGTATCAATAGACACAAAAACGCGTCCCTCGTCTGATAAGATGACACTGCGACATTTCGTGATTCACGTCTCTCTAGCTTGGTATTATTGAAAGCTGAATAGTCTGTGTAATGAGTTATGGTTAACTGGCAGTTATGAGTGCAAGTCACTAGCAATAAATTAACAAGTATTGGTTTCTGAACAATATAGAAAAATCAAGGTTGTTCTACATGTGCTGCAAAATGGTGACAGAATGGATTGTTAGTTCGTCCGCTCGGTAGGTGCGTATATTCACTCGTGCTTACATCAAACTGGCAGTACCAGCAGCTTGAACCATCTTTATCACATCTGATGCACCGTGGCTGCCTCTAAGTGGGTGTCAGCTTAGATTCGACACATAATATCAACCTACCCTTCTTAATCACGCCCTTTTGTAAAATCGTCTGTCTGCTGAAGTTGCTTTGATGGTGACGGCATAATCAAATGGAATCTTGCAGTTGTAACTCTAACATTCTATGTTATTGCACGTGTTCTTTGAGGCAGAACAAAATTTCTACAATGATTTATTTGACAGAAATAAACTTACGGATATAACCCTTCTGTAAATTGTTTCTTATATATCCTGCTCAAAAGTGCCAGAGTACTGTATATTTCACAGTATTTGCATTACAAGGTGAGATGAGCCTACCTTTTGAAATTTACGTAAATATCTGGCCATTCCTTCAAGGAGTAGCCTTTTCATTTTCCCGTTGTGTATAACCTTGAATTGGGTAAGTAAGAGTATTTCTTATATTTTTTTAATGATTAAATTATACTAGTAGTGTTTAGAAAGTAGGTTGCACTCGATAATTGTAGGTCAATAACTCTTCATCGAGACAAGGATAAAAACCTAAAGCACATATCCTAAGCTACTTTTATACATAATAACTAATTTTATACAAACATTTTTAAGAACACAGCAGGATACCCAAGGCACTACCTTATGATCAACAGAGAAGCCCTTAAACGCAAACCTGTTCAGTGGTAACGTTTGGGGTTTTCAACAAGGCTCAGCTTCTTTTTATAAGACGAAAACAACTCAGAGGTGTTTGATAGACAATGTGCCGGACTTCATAAAGCACAAAGAGACCTTCCAGGCATCAAAATTTCAGTCGATAGATTGTAAGTTGTGGTTAGTATTGGAGGCAAAAGTGTTCTGAAAATGGCATCCCAATTTGAGTAGTCTTCCAACGTTCTTAAAAGAAATCAATAATGAAAATTCACTTGGAGGTAGAGCGTGCCTCGATAGATGAGTGGTTAAAGAGCTTAAAACTTGTATGAAGTCAAAAGGTTATCAATTTGAATAAAGTATTCATAATGTTAAATATAAAAAAAACTGAAATTTTAAAAAAGATTTAGTTTTTCAAATTTGAACTCAAAACTCTTCATTTTATCTCCTTTAAAATTGCACCAGAAATTAAGGCACTACTAGGTATTTATTTTATAAGTGTTTTGAAGTATCATCGGATTTTTTTTTACATTGTATTATCTTCAACAGAATAATATTTTTTTAAATGTGCATCCTTTTATGTCCATTACTACTCATCTTTTAGCACTTTTTCTTTATTTTACGAGGGAGGACTCGGCTAAGGAAATTCATTTTTGGACGAGACTTGGTATAATAGTATTACGACATTAGGGTGTTCAACCCTCAATGTATTAGCGCCGAATGGCCAGACAATTCGGAGAAAATAGCCTTCGAAATTCATGCTTAGCTTTTATACAATTAAGTTTCTAATATCTCCAGCAACCCAATGGCACAATTGTTAAAGCACTTGCTTTCTACGCGGGCGGATAAGGTTCGAATCACACAATGAAGTGTTTTTTCTAATTCATTTAATTGCTTTTTTATAAATTAAATAAATTTATGAATTAAATATTAAAAATGATATTTTATGCAATTATTTCGTATTTTATAAAGTGGAATAATTACTATTATTATAAAGATATTTATATTATACTTTATAAATATTTTTTATATAAATAAATAATATTTATAATAAAATATATAAATATATTAAATGATATTTTATATAAAATTAGTTACAAATAGTTTTATAATGTGAAATACAATATATTATAATATAATATATATATATATATATATATATATATATATAATTAACATCTATAAAATATATTACTATTATTATTAAATTAATTACCTTATAATTATGTAAAATATTTAATAAGTCCTTTTTAAATAAATTTATTTAATCTTAAAAATAATTAAATGAATGGAAAAAAAGTTTATCGTACAACTCGACCCATCCGCAAATTAAATAATTTTTTAAAAGGACTTATTAAAATATTTTACGTAATTATAAAATATTAAATTAATTATATATAAAAAGACATAAATATTTTATTATACTAATTATAAAATAATTAATTTAATCATAATAATATATATTTATAGATTATGTTATATATATATAATATTTTATTTATAATATATTGTGTTTCACATTATAAAACTATTTGTAACTAATTTTTATATAAAATATCATTTAATATTAATATAAATATGATTTATTTATATAAAATATATTTATAAAATATAATGTAAATATTATATAATAACAGCAATTATTTTACTTTACAAAATACAAATAATTACATAAAATATCATTTAATATTTAATAAATAAATTATTTAATTTAAGAAAGTAATTAAATGAATTGGAAGAAAAAACTTATCGTGCGATTCGAACCCTATCCGTTCGTACTTTACAAAATACAAATAATTACATAAAATATCATTTAATATTTAATAAATAAAATTATTTAATTTAAGAAAGTAATTAAATGAATTGGAAGAAAAACTTCATCGTGCGATTCGAACCCTATCCGTTCGCGTAAAAAGCATGTGCTCTGACTATTGGGCCATTGGGTCGTTGGAGATATTTGAAACTTAATTGTATAAAAACTAAGCATGAATTTCGAAAGCTATTTTCTCCAAATTGACTGGCCATTCGGCGCAAATACATTGAGGGTTGAGCACGCTAATGGAGTACTCTATTTACACAAGTCTCGTCCAAAGTGAATTTTCTTAGTAGTGCCCTTCCCTTGTTAGTTGCATTCATTCGATAACTGTTAATACAAAGTCAGAGATCAGCTTATAGTTATTTATTCTGAATATATATATTAAATTGCTGTATATATAACAGTTGTTCCATAAGAAAGGTTGATGCTGTGTATGTGTGTGTTATTAAGTACAAATACAGCGAAATTGAATATTTTCATTATATGAATTATAACTTTGGAGAAAAATATTTTTCTCAATATATTACCATGAATATATAAAAAGAGATGGTAATTTAATGCTAAAGTAATAATGTTTTCTTGCTAGAATATATTAAGTTTTTATTTCAACAATTTCAATATGTTCAAGAAATAATATATATTTTATCTATTATGATGGAAAAAAAAATAAAGACGTACTTTATAAATGCTGTATTAAGAATGTAGTAACATATTATGCATTTCTATTCTAAAAAAAATTTTCTCCAGAAAACGTCTGGTTAGTTGCATTCTTTCGTTGTATTTAGTTTTTACTATTTTCTTTAAAAAATCAGATGTTTCACTTTTATTGATTTACTTTCCCTGGACCCTATGCATTCATCAGGTAAACTGAAAAGTAGATGGAAAGACGGAAATTTAATTTTGAGTCCAAGATCGTGTTCTGATTAAAAAAATTGAAAAAAAGCTTTCAAAATACTGATAAGAGATCCATCGTTTCATTTATAAATCAGTCCACCCGAAAAATAAAAAAATATTGTCAAGTGAAATATTTTAAACTTTCTAAGAGAAAGTCTACCTACCCTGTTTTCTTGCTTGCGTAATAAACGAAGCTTGAGTGGAAAAAATGGTCAACTCGAAATAGAAAGGGTAAGCAATTAAATATTTCTGATAGCATTTTTTTTCTTTTTGAAAGGCTCAATTCTATCTTTCATTTCAAGTCATAAATATATTCTAGTTATAAAATAAAATTCTTGCGCTGAATTTGCAAATATTATTGAAAAAGTTTTAGTACAACCAACTCTAGTTGCATAAAATATATTTCTTTCTTTTGATAAAGTAATTTTGGATTAAATTAAAATTTTCTTGACAATTTTATACCAGAAGTCAATACACTAGTTAGTATACCCATTCTTCTCACTAGGGAATTGAAAAAGTATAGCATTTGAGATGGAAGGATAAAAAAAACATGATTCCAAATTTTAAAATTATTTTCTGGAATAATCAGGGGAATAAAACGCAGCACACCGATATGAAATTAGTGTACCAACAACTACAATCAAGGCAACTCTTAACTTAAAATCTTATTACATATAAACCAAAACAATTTAATTAGCATAACTCGCTTCGTCAAAATATCGGGCATAAGCTAAAATTTTAAGCAAACACTATGTCGTCAAATAAACAAAACTGAAATTTTATTATTGAAAGTACAGCTTTTTTAAAAGATTTATTTATTCATGTAACAATTGGGATTCTATGAGAAAGAACAAAATAATAGATAAATACAGCAATAAATAATTGAAATTGCAACAGAAATATCTAACAACCTTAAAAAAACTGCATGTTTCTGCATTGTAAAACGTTTCTTATCACGAGAAAGGCGTAGTGATATATCGTCAAAGCTAAGGAAAATCACATAAAAATGAACTAAAAAATCTTAACTGAATTTAAAACTATCTCTTTGAGAGCATACCACCATGACCCACAATTTCGACGTGCAAAATTTCACGCGTCTGAGTCGTCCTAATTTTGTGCTACAGCACAAAAACACAAACCTTTTATTTCATTAGTGTAGATAATTCGAAATGAAAATTCGAATGAAAATTTAAGTGTTGCTAAATTAAAAAACATCGCCTAATGAAGTAATTGTTTTTAAAGCATAAGCGGAAACGTTTTCTCTATTGACCGTATATCATATGCATTTAGCGACTTCCCACCAAAAATATTATTTGAAAGCACTTTTCTTTCTTTTTGGTGGGCATATGCCTATGGCTTCTAAGAAACAGCAGGGAAGATACCTACAAACTTTTGGAGCAATAGGATCATTGGAGGGGGATTTGTATAAATTGCAAATAAATAAATACAAAATATAACTAATATATAAGATTTATGCACTTAAATCAAAAAGTAATTATATAACTATATTTAATATTATAAAATAATTTTACTAAATAATCTTTTGAAAGTTATAATTTTATATAACATAGCCATCCCCTGCCTTTTTTTTGTGGGTATTTTAATGTTGTTGCGTGACTATATATAGCTTTTATTTTACTGGTTTCTGTTATGGCAGTTTTATAACCTTGATTTCTTGATTAGAAAAGGACACGACTTGAATTTTTAAAACGGAAGTATACTTATCGTTTATATCCACGTAACCCTTTTTCCCCTAATTTAGGGTCGAATACCACAAAACCCATTTTTAACGGATCTCAGCTAAACAGAAGAAACATGGCTGTCAATTATTAAGTCTCTAGGTTTACTTAAAAAAGGGGATTTTTTTATCAATAAACACCCCCCCCATCCAAGTCCCTTTGTGTGTCGATTTCCCGAAAACCTGCTATTAGCGGATCTCTACTCAACAAAAGAAGCATACTTGCCGAATTTTAAGTCTGTAAGTCTAATGACTTAAAAACAGGAATTTCTTTTATCTTTAACGCTTCCTAAATCCCCTCCCTCTTCCTTGGAAGTTGATTTCCTCAAAACGCTTTCTTAGCAGATATATATCCAATAAAGCAAATAGGCTTACCAAATTTTGTTTGTAAGACTAAAAGTTCAGAAACAGGAATTTCTTTTATCTATAACAGCACCTTAATCACTTTTTGGGGTCGTCTCTCACCAAACGCTTCGTAGTGGATCTCTGCTCAATAAAAATTATGTTTACCAAATTTCAACGCTGTTGGTCTAATAGTGTAGAACAGGAATTTGTTAACATAATTCCAGGATTTTTCTAACTCTCCAGCAGCTTTTTTTATTTTCACAAAACCAGATCTTAATGAATCTCTAATCAACAGAAAAACCCTGCTTACCAAATTTCATGTGAGTAGGACTAATAGTTGAGAAACGGAATTTTTAGAACGAGGGGGGGGGAGGGCAATATTCGTAAAACTCATTCTTAATGAGTCTTTTTTCAACATCAACAGCAGCAAAAAAAAAAAACATGTTAATCAAATTTTATGTCTATACAACTAGTATAGTTTGGAAACGGGAATTCTTGTATATATCGCTCTTTTTCATTCCTTCCTTGAGCTGGAATTTCTCAGATTCCGTTCTTAGCGGATCTCTTCTTAAGAAAAGAAACTTGCCTGTAATATTTCAAATGTGTAGGTGTTAGAGTTCTGGAGATTTCGTGAGTGAGTGAGGATGTCACTTTTTCTCCTTTATACGTATATAAATTTTAAATTAATTCCATAAGGAAATCTCAACAGTGAGTTTTGCACGCTAATAAATTTATCTATCACAGAAATTAAACCAACGGACTGTGAAATGATAAAAGGAAGTACTATGATCCAAGTCAACTGAAATTTAAAATTTGCTGAATTCAGTAGAAAATAGATTGGATCTAGAGTAGAAGAATTGCTAAGTCTCTGCGAAGGAAACATTTGGTCAACATGAATGCACTAGATATCCAAATACATGTGGAAGAAGATATTGATGAAAACATTTTTGATAGAAATGGCATTCAAAATTCTCTGTGATAACTCAGAGAATGGTTAATATACGTGAAGACGAAGACGTTAAAAAGTTTATTCCAGAAAGGTATAGGTTTAACTGAACAGTTAGAATCATATTTCTTATGAAGATCCTTTAAATGAAAGGAGCACAAAATATAAAAAAGAACTTTTATAAGCACAAAATATATAGAAATTTATATAAAGATTTTTTAAACTAAAACAAATAATTTAAATGAGCAGATTTTTTTGCAAAATATAGAGTATGGATTTGAAGATAATGCAAAAAATTGCTCAGAGGATGAGCATATCTTACCAAGAATAAAAGCTCTTGTTTAATAGAGGCCTAGTAAAGGCAAAGGAAGATCATTGTTTCTTATTCATATAAATATACATTACTTCATAAAAAGATCCTCATGCAATGAATTGTATCTTGAATATGAAAACACAATAAGTTATTTTTTAAAAAATTTTTGAGCCAAACCTCCCTTTTTGCATTAATTTTTTGTTTTGATAACATGATAATTATTTTGAACGTAATTACCATGTTACATTGGGCTAAACTTGAACAAGGAAAAGAAAGCCGAATTAAAACTTGAAAAGGAAAATGAAATTAATTAGGCTAAAGCATATCATATAGAAATATCTTGAAACCTTCAAATGCGGGAGATATGTTCAGTAATATTCATAAATGTAATAGTGTTTTGAAATTTTTTAAAAGCGTAGTATTATATACATCAAATTTGATTATTTTCAAATCTTTCGGTATAATTATAAATTGACTTCCACTACAATTTATAAACTCAAAACTCTAAGATAGAAAAGAGCATAGTAAAAATATTATTTAACGATTTCTTCAATATGAAAGTAAAAACGAATGATTGAATAGAAATAGTATTTTCAGTATTAAGGGAAGTTTTAGTTTACATCTTGAAACTAAAAGTAATTATTCACATACACAATCGATAACAGGGACAGTTCTATCATTAACTATTCTTTTTCGAACCACAAAGTTGTAATTCCTTTGCAGAGTTCTGAAATTGTTGATTCCAAATTTGCTAAATTTAGAGGAAAAAAAACTTATTAAACAGTAAGGGTGTTACAAGATACGATTGTGAGAGTAATTATTGATTTCTTTTACTACGTTCTAATCGTTATTCGTTTTCTCCAAATCACTTAAGGTACCTCATTACAGTGTAAAGTACTTCTTCTTTGAGACAAACTATTGGTTTTATTGTCTTTTAGATATGCAAATGAACTTGTTCCAATTTAAATAATAATTCTTACAAGTAGAGATAATAAATCTTAATTATCGAATTTTTGCGATTGAAACCTTTATTTCTGTAACAAATTCTTTTCATTTCATTTACATGCAAATTACAAAAAGAATTATATATATTAAGTTCTTAAGATAATCATCTTAAGTCGCTTAGAGTCAATGCAAAATATTTTTAAAATCAAGGAATATTTTATAATCACTTTCATATTTAAAATATGGGGCCGTGGGTAGTCTAGTGGTCCGTCTCCAGACCGGAAGGCCTGGGTTTGATGCCCGATGCCAACAAATATCCGCCGAGTACACACGGAGTACATGCTTGTTAAATCAGTGAGTCCGAATGGTGTCGCCATCTATCGTGTTGTTCCAAGAAAAATCATGCTGTCACCTTCACGGGGCTTAAAGCTTAGGCTAACGACAGGCGTAAAATTCTAGCCCTTAGCCGCGATGAATTTCGTGGACCATGATCTGATGCTACTGTCTATCAGGTGGCATAAGCAAAAACAACAACATATTTAAAATATTCTTCTATTTAACGAAGTTTCAAATAATATAACTTTTATTTTCTCTATTGAGTAGCTGATGTATCAGATATTAATTATTGTATGATTACTAATAAATAACATATGATTTTAACATATTTTATTTTTTTCCTTCATTCTACTCTATCATTACTATTTTCGGATAGGAAAAAATAATTAGTAAAATACATTGTTGGGAATTATAATCATCATATAAAATAAATTGTGTCTATTTTTAGTGTAAAATAGGAGATTATTCATAAATAGCATTTATTACAATATTTTTTTTAATGCCATTGAAAATTTTTGTAATTTTTCATTATTTAAAATTATTGTTAATGAAAAGAAAAGAAAGCTATATATATATATATATATATATATATATATATATATATATATATATGTATAGATACGTAAAACAAACACCACTGCTATGATTATCACAAAACCGGTAGTCTAAATAATAAATATTACTAAAAATAATATTTATGCAGAGTTTGAGAAATAATTTCTGGCTCCTGCATCGTCCGATTATGTTTAAATGCTAATAATTTGTATACCTTGTAACGGTCTATTCACGTTTCCACTAATCCTCTTGGGTAAAATAATCTTTTTTACTGTAACTTCAGTTGAAACCTCTTTCTGTAAAGAAGCCTGGATTTATGCAAATTAGAATTTTTATTTGAGTGTTAGTCGTTGAGTAGGCTGATATAGAAGCAAACATATTGATTACGACACGTGGTCGTATAATTAAGTTAAGTTGGAAGGTTATTCAAGTATTGAAGAGAAGAGTGCTCAGGAAATAAGAAAAGTGTTCTTATTTCCCTTTATATTTAAATGAATCAAGCTTCATTGCTCCTCGGATTTAGTGATCTAAGTGCATTTTCTCCTTTAGTTGCTTAAAGCTATTAAGTAAAAGAGTAATGAAAAGTGTGTTAGTTATTAAAATGGCTGATCTTTACTCAAACCC